>JABJVO010000042.1:9782725-9801117 GCA_026770805.1 Boulengeromyrus knoepffleri | reverse complement strand
CTGTTCTGGTCTGATGGCAGCCCCCCTTAGTGGGCCCCGGGGTGCCGTCACCACGTCACCCTGACCAGCTGTCCCTATCTCCGCAGCTGGATGTTCTATGCAACGGGGAGATCATGGGCAAGGACCACACCATGGAGTTCATCTACATGACGAGGTGGAGACTTCGGGGCGAAAACGTGAGGCAATCCCCCCCCACCCCCAACCCCAACCCTCATCTTCTAATTATGCATTTTATTCTCCTCGCATGGGAAATATATTAGCCGCCGCTCAAGTCTAGCTAAGACGCGAGCCGCAGCTTGGCTTTAAGCTGATTTGCTGGTTATCCTCCTGATATGGCACCCTATAATCTGGAACATGGAGCCAGGGGGGGCGGCGATAAAACTGAGAAAGCCCACTTTAGAGAAGCGGTATAATCACGTTGAGTCACGAAACACTGAAGTATGTAGCTATCAAAGCAAACTTCTTAGGAGTTGATCACAGGGCTCGGAGAAGCGAGAGTCCTCCTTCGACAAAGGGAATCTCAAGTTGGCCCTAATCACTGAAACGCTTGTTTTGTCGGAAGGGTTGTAGGAAGGTGGCAGTTTGGCAGGGTGTTGTGGCACCTTGTGCGTGGGATATGAGAGAGACCTGGCTGGGCCTCAATCTCCATCTATGACCTCAGCTTCATTTTGGAAGGATCTGCTCTTTCTAAGTTCAAAGGGAGTAGAAGCAGTAGAACTGCTGTTGCCAGATCATACTTTGGTGTATGTGGAGACCAAACAGATGTGGCGTTTACAAATTTAGCTTATCAAACCCCATCTGCCGATCCCCCTTCAGAAGGAGCAAAACAAACATGAACTTTTCAGTACTGTCCGCTGAACAACGGTATTGATTTCTCAGATGTCGTACAGTAAGTGTTAGATGTAAGGTTAAGGAATCGTCTTTTGTCTTAAATACCGTAACTCACCACAGTGTACGTGTTAATATCGTTGGAACATTTGTGCCTTTCAGATATATGTTTTGGGAATATAACAGTAAGTATAGTCTTAACTGCATTACTAACAGTAAAACATGCGATGGTTTGTTGGGTGTGGGGGGCAAGGTTCACGCATTTCAGAGGTGAAAGGAAACGCTTCTGGAAGGAGGGGGGAACGCAGAATAGAAATATTGTAACTTTGAGGTGATGGCACAGACTAATGAGTGAACAGTTCAAATTATATTTCTCAGAAGAACCATGTCACCAGGACACAGATTAAGAGGAGCCTGCTGGGGTTTGAGGTGAACATGGAGGAGGAAGGTCAGAGGTCACAATGCAGTTGCTTGGTTACGAACTGCGTGGTCAGGACAAGGGGTGTCTAAAGTAACGGGCTGAAAGTCAGCTTTTATGCATTAATGTGAAGTTATCTACCTGCAAAGTGAGTATTTATAAAATGGGTGGAACGGCTTAATGATTATTTATTCGGTGTTAATTTATTGGGTGTGTTTCCCCAGATTCAGCTCCATGTATGTGCTAATGCTACACAGACAGGCTAAAGATATTTACCCGCATAGATTATTTAGGGGTTTATCCATTAACTGGTTCATCAGAGGGAAGGTTAGCTCACTGGACATTACACTACCTTTAAAAAATTACAAGAACCAGCGAGATAATGGACAAGACCCCAGATAAAATATTTTGGGAAGGCTGGTTGTTACAAATGCCTCTTTGAGCAGCAAAGCATCCATCCATCTTTCACCCCCTGATCTAGTGCAGGGGGCAGCCCCTGGCCAGGATGCCAGTCCGTCACAGCGCATCACCTAGCTGAATGGAATTTGGACTTCCTAGAGTCTCGTCTTTCTCTCTCTGCCTAAAACACCCAAACGCAGAAAATTCAAACTTTCTCCTGCAGATATTTTGCTAGGCCTATAGTTTCCTAGTCTAAATTGAAGACCTGGTTTTTCTTGTCCTGGCCTCATGGTTGTGGTTCATCTGGAGTCTTCTCCAATTCGGATTCACTGCTCACTGTACCGTCGATTGGCAGCTGTGCAGCACATTAGCAAATGTTCTGCTGAAAAGGCAGCGCTCTGAAGCTGCTTGGCTGTTTTCCTCGCTTATTCCATCTGACCCTTAATATTCTTGTGTTTGTTTTTTTTTTTAATTATCCTGAAGAACAGCAGGGGAAAAACATGAGCAATGCTCAGGCTATGAAGTGGCTTTTCATTGCCACGTCTTTTTTTAATGCGTCCAGTTGTTCTGCGCACAACAGAGCACAAAATTCACTGTAATGGCGAACATTTTGTAGTAAAGTATAAATGCAACCCTCTAACGTATTTGTGCACCTTGGTACTCGGGTCAGCATGGTGTGCTGTACACTTCTGAGGGTGTTCCTGGGTGCAGTGCTGAGGTTGCTCTGGGCCAAAGTGGTTGGCTCTTGAGGACAGGGTCAAAGGTCATTTCCTTCATGCTTGCACCAACCCTGTGGAACAGAACAGGTGAGGAGAAGACTGAAGAGCCTGGACAGCTGCCTGAGCTGGGTAAAGGAGCATCTTCAGGCTCGTCTCCCATTCTAGCTGCAGGGTCCTGAACCAAGCGGCATATTTTTGGTCAGGATTTGGGGTATCATGGTTTTATGATGGGGTCACTTGGTAGAGGCGATTCTTTTTCTCACTGACCCTATTGAGGAATGGCCCCGGTGAGTATGCTGAGCATAAGAGAAGAAACTTTGACTTTGTTTTGTTGGAAAAGCTGGAATTGTTGTGTGGATCCTGTAAGGTTCATAAGTCCAGATGCCTCCTCAGAAAAGACCAAGAACGGCCTGCTTCAATCTTTTTCTCAAAACGGCTGAAATGCACAGATTCGCATTGTGCCCTAATGCAGTCATTAATGCTAGTGATATTAAATTGCTCCCATCTTCTAAAAACTGGGAAATGAGAGCATTCCATTTGTCTGATGTGTTTCATTTCAAAATGAAACAGATTAAAGTTTGTAATTACTAAACAGAAACCAGCATTTTCGAGGCAGATAAAACTCTGGATGTCCGCCTTTGTTTCATTTAATTAGTACTTGCGGTGTAGCTGGCTAGTTTTCCCACGTTCCTCATCTCGTAGGGCATTGATAAAATGTACTTCTCAAGTGAGCTGGGGGATGGTGTGTGTCTCAGGGGGTTAGGCCTTTGGTGCCTGTGTTCGGAAGGTTGCCAGTTTTATCCCATCTTCAGTTGAATTGTCCTTCTGGGGCCCTTGAGCCAAGGCCCTTACCTCCCTGAAATTCCCCTAATTTCAATGCACCTTTATTTGTATTTGTGCAAATGGCAAATAAAGCACCATTTCGTTCCAGGAAAAGATGCACTGTACGTTTAAAAGGGGTGGCTTGCTTATCAGCAGGGTTGGAGGTACAGATTTTGTCCCATCCAGCATCCCTGTCTCATTCCCTGCGCCTTCTGGAATAGACTCTGAGGCTCAGCTCACTATGAGGCTGCACTGGATAGGTGGTTGGAAGGTGGATGGGTGGATGGGTGGATGGATGGATGGGTGTTTTCACCAGTAATGATACTGAACATTAAACAGGATAGCTTAAACTCGCCGTTTACATAATACCCCTGCAATTTTGCTGGAGAGCTCACTAAAGCCACAGGACCTGCCCAATTCATCGGGGTGGCAATAAAACTCCTTTGTTCCTTTGGACAAAAACGGCGGTAACTGGGTCAGGCGGGGCGCCGCCTGGCTCCTCCTCTCTGCCGCACGCCAGCGTGCGCACGTGTAAAAATAGAAGCATCGCCGGGCTGCTTCCGGCGGCGGCGTTTGGCTGCGTCTGTCACCCCCGCGTGCCGCACGTGCTTCACGGCGGCCCGGGAATCTACTGCCACTGCTAGCACCGCGGCTCGGAGCCGAAGCTCGTCATTAATTACAACATGCCGCACAGACGATGCCTGCCGTGGGGCATCCATGGATCTTTATAAGAGTGTATCTCTGGCACCTTGCTGGGATCTTCTGGGTTTAATACAGGGGTGCCGGTAGACATTTTTGACCCCAGGAAAACATATCAAATATGGCCCCCAACCCAGACGATCTTGAAGGGGCCCTTAGAATTGTCCAAACTTCCCTCCCCTCCTTTACGGCACCCCTATGTCAAAATACTTTGTTGAGTTGTTTGTTCAAGGCACATAGGAGTCCTTTGGTTTTCACGCACCCCATCCTGCTCTCTGTGAGAGAGACGGTTTTGGGGTCAGAGTGCTGGGTTAGCCGTTGTGCAGCTGCCCCCAGAGCAGATGGTCCTAAGGGCCTTGCCCAAAGTTATTTGATTACCCTGCTGACCACAGAACTGGTTTGTTTTACTCTGCCGTTATGTATGGCCTGCTGAGAAGGCAGCTTCCAAGTCTTAAATTAACCTTGACCTTTGCGTTTATTAATTGATATACTAATGATTCATTTCCCTTTTCTCCTTAAACGTTAATAAGAACCGCAAGGGTGCCCATTCCTCCATCACATGTCACAGCTGAGCATCTGGGGCCAGCAGTCGAAGGAATTCCAGCCGTATAGAAAATGTTACGTCAGAAAGTTCTCCTGTGTTTGAAATATAAATATATAAAATATAAAAAATAAATGCAGAAAGTAGCTAAAGGACGAGCCACTAATAGCTAGCTAAGATGCTAATGGTTGTTGACATACATGTGTTGTATTTGAAACCTCCATCAGGCCTGGATTGATGGAAGTAACACGGATCTGGTTCCCGTTCTGTCCGCAGGCCTACCCGATGGTACTAGAGTATCGTCCTCGAATCGACTTTGGCTAGATGGTGAGCCGCGAGATGAAGCCTGCACTAACTGCGACCCATCGACAGAACGCACGATGAATGGATGTGCCTGGAACGCGGACTCTCGCGCATTCCACCGCTCTTGTTTCCTCCTTCCATTTGCCTGCAGTCACCCGTCCTTCTCTCTCTTACCTTTTTATTTTTCATCTGTCCCCTTCCTATGTTTTTTTTTTTTTTTTTTTCCCCCTCTCCTTTTCCTAAGAGTAAACAAAGACTCGGGGGGGGGTTTGTTCCCTCTTCCAGAATATTCCCTTCTCTCTCTCTCTCTCTCTCTCTCTCTCTCTCTCTCTCTCTCTCCACAGAAAGACTGCCCAGCTCACATGCTGAGCAGTATGACTTTCCCAGCTTAGATAGCTCATACTCTGCTCAGACATGCTGCAGCCAGGAAAACGGTGCAATGAGAGCAACAATTAAATGAAGCTTCTCAATATTTCTTGATTAAGATATTCTTTGAAACCAAATTTAATAATGTCTTTCATATGCCTGTTAAGTCATTCATCTGATTCTGATAAAGTTATGAAGAAATTCTGAATCAATAACGTTAAAAATTACGTTGGAGATGCTCTATTGTCATTTCAGAAAGTGACTTCAGAGGTTTAACGAGATTCCTTAACGAGCCTGTCTTCCTTGCCGCGAAGTTGTGCCCGTTGTTTGACTCGTCTTATTTCCAAGTGAATGGCATCCATTTCGAGTGTATAAATGCAGTAATCCAAGCATAATCTCCAGTATACTAGGGGGAGAAAAATGAGTTCTGTCCGCAACGTTCTCCTTGCTTACCAGCTGTTAGTAAGTAAGGGCCTTTCTGGTTTCGGGTGCGATGCACGGTTTCCATGAGGGCTGAGGGACCACTATCTTTGGCCCAATTTGCAGATCCGAATCTCCGAAGTCCATCTGCTTTCCTGTGGTTGGGATTTTCCCGCACTTTCCCTCAGAGCAGCGTTCTGTGGGAGTGGAAGTCCTTCCCAGCATGCACCTGCAGGGTACGGCAGGTCCCTGCCTGTACTTGAAGCAGTAGCCTTACAGCCTTTCCTTCTTAACCTTGACTCATCCGCTAGACACTAATGGAGTGCCGGTCCATTTTACATGGTTATGGATTTCAGTGTTGGTGTAAGCCCTGCTGCTGTGTATGAAACACCCTGATACTGCTACAGTCAAGGCAGCAGATGTAACGTAGAGAAGAAGGACAGAAGGCGGGAAGGAAGAAATAAAGTAGAGACCAGTCTGTGGTGTTGGAAAGGTCTGGATGTACATATGTGTCTGAAAATGGTACTGCCTGGGTTATTTTCAGATCCGGGAAGTTCATTCTGGTAATGACTTTCTGATGTTCTGTTGACGGTCAGATCGTCGTAAATCGACGGATTTATGCAGTATTTAGGCCGTTGCTGAAGTTGGTCTGTGATTTAGTGAGATTCAGTAGGTCTAGGTCAGTCTAGGTGTATTTTCTATAGAGGCTGAGGATTAAGGAACACTGTAAAAATGCCTGTCTTTTTGTACTGATCTTTTGTAAGTAAACTGCAACTTCTTTCTTGTGACCTTCTTTTTTATCAAGGAAGGTCCTGTTGGTCTCTCCCTCTCTTTCTGATTGACAGTGTCATTCGTGGGTGAGGGGGGTTATCGTAAATTTTTCAGCAGGAAGTGACACGTGTACGTTGAGGTCCCGTGGCTCGCGGCCCCTTGCCTGCCGCAGCTGACCTGAGGGTCGAGTTGGACCTGGCCTCGAAGAGAGCACCAGACGCACAAAACCTTGTCTTTACTGTCCGTCGTCCGGCCAGAGCGTTAGAAAAGTGCTTCTGAAATCTTGGCCCACTCCGTGGCGGAGTCGCAGTTTAAGTAACGGGTCTGCTCCGCTCCATAGCCAGGCTGCAATATGATTACGGGGGCGGCATCCTCAAGAAGCAGTAATGGCTTTTTTGGCACGGAGTAACATTGATGGGTCACAGTGACACTGATGGGTTTCAGTCAGGCAGACCTGAATGAGAATTTGTTCCCTAGGCCGCTTTTTTTTCCTCAGCTTTGTCTGACTGTACGTGCTTGAGGCAGTGATGTGCAGTGGCCCCGTTCTCATCTGACGTGTGTTTTTAATTAGTCTCGTCTCTCTCTCTCTGCCTAAAACACTTTAAAAGAGACACCAGTGCATCTTATTCAGTGTTATCATAGTGTGAACAGGTTGGTGGTCTTTTGCAGCTATATGCAAAAAGTCACACATTAATTCATTAATAACAAAATACTATACAGCACGTGTGTAATAAAGTGTGTCTCAATAAATCTATAAAATCGGAAGCTAAGTTGCTTGATGTAATGGAGCACACACATAGAGCTAAATTTGGAATTAAATATGCAGTAGGGCAGTAGGCCCACCAGTAATTATGTGGGTGCTGTAACACAGGCCGTAGAAGCAAGATAGATGGGGAAGAAATTTATTTGGAGGTAACAGGGTTTTTAACATTTGTATAATGTTGCAAAAATTGACTGGCCAGATGGATGAAATGGGATTAAACTCCATTTCGAGAGGAATTTCTTGGTTCAGAAGTGAAGTTTTCCAACCGGACTTTTAATTAATTTGAGCCACACACGCCACCCATCTTAGCTTCCATGCATCAAAGCAAGATTTTTAAACTAACATTGTTAGCGAATGTGAGTAATTCTCGCTGAAATGTGAATGTGCATCTGCAGAGGAATGAGCCAAAAAAATTATTTAAAAAGAACCTGTCTGAAAACGTCAGCTCTCGAAGACTGTTTGAGATGGACTCAGTGGAAGTCCATGTCGAACTTCCAGTGCTCCGCTAATCTCCACCCGACTGGTCACGCTAAGAGTAGGAACACCTTCATTCCATGTATGTATATCACTAGTGCTTTCCAATGGAGCCTAGGAAACTCTGTCACCTTCTTATAATATTTTCACAAGTGTGCTTTTATTTAAGGTGTCTTTAAATAGTGTTTATAAAATCGAGTTAAACTACTTTGGAACCATTGGTGGTTTGTTAGTCAACAGAATGTTTAGACTAAATAACCGTTGACACGTCATTGTGCTGCGATGAACAATATGATGTATTTTTGTAATGATAAGCACTTGTAGATATTCTACCTTTAAATAAAACTGTATGGTGTATGTTTTCCAAACATAAAATGCTGCTTAAAAATAATCTATTCTATTTTTCAATGTAAATGTGCCTGAAATATGCATTCCTAGAGATTAGAACTGTAAATATGCAAGAGTTGTTCTCCATGTGACCTTACATTATTAAAAAATGGCAAGCCAGCCTGCAGCCTGCGTGGTTATATGATTATTGTACGCCTTGTCACTAAGCACAAAGTACACAGACTGCGCTGCTGACTGTTGAATGCCAGACATACATCAGACACTGAAGTGTCAGATATGCAGTATCGTATGTACATTGTCTTAAATTATAAATAAATCCATAGCTGGCCTCTGTTCACTAACTGACGCCTCTTTTAACTATTGGTCAAGTGTACATTTATTCTCTGTAAAAAATTTTTAAGATAGTTCATTTGAATTTCGATATTACTAGGCCCACATATTTAAAATATGTATTTTATATTAATACACACTTTTTTTCTTAAGATAAATAATAAAGAAATGCAAAAAATTTGGATATTTAATGTGTAGTATTTCTCTTTACTGCCATCATGTCCCAGTTTTATTTGCACATTCAGACGTTAAACAGGCCAGTAACACTTCAGAAGTCCTTTTCGCACCTATGTGAAAAGCAGCAGGCTCATTAGGTTAATTGCTTCACATAAGGACCAAAACAGAAGTATCTGAAGTTAGCAGGGACATATTGTCTGTTTTGGGGGGGGGGGGGCATTAATAAATTCATCAAGCCCCCACATCTTTACGAACTTTTAAGGTTAAATAGATAGTGTTGCCTGTATGAAAGCCAGTGGAATTACAGAGACTTGAAGATCTCCACCTCCTTTGTTCACTTCCATTACACGTTACCCTTGAAGGAAAGGGCCTTGTGCTTTCTACCTGATAAAGTCCACTACACGGATAATGAGAACTTACTTATGGAAAAACAGAAATTTAGCTTTTTTTTTTTTATTGTGTTCCGTAACGGTATTTAACATGGGAATTTCTATTCTATTCTATTCTATTCTATTCTATTCTTTTGTTTTCTTTTCAGATATTTCAGTTAAAATCAGATTTATAAGCATTTAAAATCGGGTAATTGACATAAAAAATTAACTGGGAAATTTAATTTTCTGGTTCCTAGACTATAATAGGATGGGACTGGAAGGTTTTTGAGTTACTCTCATGTCTAATGCATGCTAACGTTTCCAGCTCTGGATATTTTTAAAATAAAGGTTAAAGTTTTGTTCTGACTAAATTTAGGCAGTCATCTGGCAGTTTTATCCAAAATGGCTCAAAATCTGCCCATGTAGATGGTACAGCTTTATCTGTACAACATTCCTCCACATGGCTCAGAGCAGCAACCTTTATCAGACAGCATGAACTCAGAAACATTATTCTGATATATTATAGTGCACATTAATGCATTTTACAATCCAGTTCAGAAATCTGACATGCACTTATTTTTGATATTTTTACAACTTGACATCTCCATTTGCATCTACCAGTGTACCAAATATGCCAATTTCAGATTTGAAAACACACTGAAGACATACTAATAACATTTCTGTTTTAAGATATTTAAGCGCAAAAACACGCAAGTCATTAAGCGAAAACTGTTAAGCGTGGATATAGGTTACTCGTGAGAAATAATCTTTCTCAGCATAATGAGGAGGAACTGTCATTTCTTAAGAACTTGAACCAAAATGTAAAAAAATCTTAGCAAATGTACGAGTCTTGTTCAAGCTTTTCAGGCTTTGGTGCCTAGAAAAGACTGTTAAAACAAATTCAATTTATCCCATAATGTACTGACTATACCCAGAAAATAGGGTGAATCATGGTACATCTGGAATTGCTATCAATACGCTACATTTTATGAGAAAAGGATGCCCCATGCCATGAATGGTGCTGACAGTAATCTCACATTATATTACAAATAACAGCTTCCTATTATATGCTATTATATGATTATATGCTGACTTAAAACTGAAATATTTCACTTAAATTTTTTTCTGGTTTTACTATCCATGTGTAACAGAGCAGGTATCAGGTGTCAAAGTATTAAATAAAAGAAAAATTGGATTAGATTTATATGACAGGGTTGATAATATACCATTTTTGTCAAGTAGAAAAACTATATTTACTCAACATAGGCCTTCCAGGACAATAAATGGGACATTCTGTGGTAGGACATCATGTCCTTGAAAGGACAGTCCCACAGACCCTCCATATCTGAGAACCCTTGAGCCAATTGCAGACTGTCATGCTTCCATGATGATTTCATCTGTGCTTTGTCTGCCAAGGATATGGTTTCTTAGATGCTAAAACCGGTGCACATGTCAAAGACTTCAGTGTCTCCTTTTGGCAGGAGATTTGTGAGAAGAATGTGCTGAAGGAGCATACTCGTTTTTTCGGGGAGAGTTACCGTCTGCAGCTGCTCACGACATTGTGGGGGTTCCGAAGGTCAAGTATACAAATCTGCAGATGGCCCACACACCACGAGGTTACCTTTGGTCAAATAATTTTTCGGAAAAGTACTGACAATCTAATTAAGTGCACTATACAGTCATAAAGAAAGTCTACAGTGATTGGATAGGATGAAAAATGTTATTTGGATTTCCATTCGGATACTTGGCCAAGCCGTCAGAGTCCCCGCTGACGTCTTATCGTCTGTCTTCCCGGATGGATTTGTGCTTAAGTGGATTTAATTACAGGAACATCTCTGTTGATCTAAGCTAGGTCTGCCCTTGGTCTTTAACACTAGAGACTTATTTCCCAGCTTACTTTCCATAAAACCCGGGTATTACCCACATCAGTACATTCAAGAAGGTTTGAGTCCGAGGGTGATAGATTAGGATCTCCGAGAGTCATGTTGTCCTGCATTCTCTGAGCGTTGATTTGGCTTTCTTAATTAGCATGCCCATTCAGTTGGCAGAACTGATTTGCATTTCTCTGGAGGACCTATGGTTTTGCCTGTTAAATACTACTGTAGGGCAGGGGTGGAGATTTCAGGTCCAGAAAGTAAAAATCCAGACCAAGATTTTGTTTCAACCAACCAGTTGAGTTCTCTGTGACTGTGACTNNNTATACTCAACTGGTTGGTTGAAACAAAATCTTGGTCTGGATTTGTACTCTCTGGACCTGAAATCTCCACCTCTGCTGTAGGGGTATACACCCTTCACAGCCCAACCTACAGCTAGAAATGAAGAAGTAGGCTCTCGTTCTTGTGACAGTACTGTAGGAACGGCTCTCCCAGCTGGCTGCCTTGTCCCATCTCCCAGTGCTCCCACCAGAGTGGATCCCTCCAAGCCACATGATTTGTTTGGACTGGCCCAGCTATCTTAGTTAGTAGTGAAAGTTAATGTCAGGGCTGCATGTTTCGACCTTAGATCGGCTGTTTGTTTAGAAGCACTGAGTGCTGCTTCAGAGCAGCTAAACGTACAATCAGTGGTGCCGCTCCAGGACTGGCTGTCCTTTATTGTCATTGAGCTGCAGCTCCTGTGAAACGCCTGCTCATTTCATGTGAAAATCTTTAATTTCTACCCGGTCCCTGAGGAGAATAGCGGATAAGGACACAGGTTTGTAAGACGAAGGTTGCCTATTGTAATAGCTGAAGGTGCCTCCTGTAGTCCCATTGAAAAAGGTGCTTTACTGGAACTGCAGTAGGTTCGCTATCCTGCTATATAAATGGATGCAGCTGTAAATCCTCTTGGAAAAAAATTTGACCTGTAAAATTTTAACCGGTACAGCGAATGTGTTCTCTAGAACACTTAATGGTGTATTTTGTAAGACCACCAGAAACCTTTTCTGCCCCTTTCATTAGTACTATTTAAACACAAAAACCCCACATTAGATGAGAAATTAATATGGATGGCTGGAGGGATGGATGGATGGATGGATGGGCAGAAAATTAAATGCAAATAATTTTGCCAACACAACTTTAATAAACTTTGTGTACATCAAAAAACAATCATCACAAATGTGAGCAGCATGGGTGCTAATTGAGTCAATATTATGAAGCATTCTGAGCCAGTAGGTCAACCCTAAAGCCGGCTGATTGGTTAGCTGAGCCTGGCACTTACTGACGACTCTCAGCTACTTGATGCCTGTATGTTTCTATCATGCCTTCTGCTAGGAGAGCTGCCCTGTTTGGTGGGTCCTGCAGCATGAACAACAGAGACTGACTTATAAACAGAGACTGCCTTACAAACATATTAGAAAGCTTTAAGGCGATAAAAATGTGTAGCTATTAACTTGGAATTGATGAGGCTGTAGGTAATCTAATCCCATCTATCACCAGGTCTACACCAGGGCAAAGCCGTACTCAGCCTTAATTCTGGCCACCAATTACCGGGGGGTCTAGCACCTCCAAGATTACACCCCCTGAGTGTCAGCCACTAATTAAAACTACATTCTTTGCTTTCGACATCATGTCTGTTAATGCAGATCGTGTCCCTTGTGCCTGGCTTTGGTGACTCCATACTTAGGAATGGTACGGTTCCTAACAGTCATAATTCAGCAAAATTCCTCCCTAGTGTTGAGTTCCCTGACACCGATGCTGAACTGCTCCGTTAACAGTAATGAAGTCTGTACCTTCGTGTTCTACGGTGATGCCAAAGGTCGCACCAGGGTCATGGAGCTTCATGACGTTTGAGCACATTCAAAGAAAATTCCCAGGATCCAGTTGTGCACGCTCCCGTAGCGATGCTGTACAGAGAAGAGGGAAGACAGCAGACTACACTCCCAAAGTGGCTTCTGAAAGCCAGCCGTCGCTAACAGCCGCCATGTTCCTTGCGGTTGTCCCGGCTTTGATTAGCAGTCTCCATTCTGGAGGGGATCATTAGTGTTATCATGTTACAGAGCAAACAAATCGCCTTCTTCTCCATTCACAGCGGCGCTTAAGCCTCGGCCCCACGATACTGAATTGCCGACTGGAAATTTTTCCCACCTCCGGTATATTTCTCACTAGGACCTGGGGCACCCTGTGAATTCTCTAACCATCAAGCATCAAAAACAACTGAATATTGCCAGAGAAAAAGCAATTATATCTAGACCTAGTCTCAGATTCAGATATTTCACAGGGGGCCCTTATGTGAATAATTTGATTTCCTGTGACTATTAGGGTGACTTGGTGGTTCAGGTGCAGGTACAGGTCTGGTAGAGGGTTTGAATCCCTTTGATCTTTTTATATGTGTGGAGTTTGATGTTCTCTTCTCCCTGTGTTGTGTGGATTTCCTCCAGAGAATCCAGTTTCCTCCCACAGTGTAAAGACTTGCACATAGACTAATTGGTGTCTGTAAATTGCCCATAGAGTATGACAGAGTGTGTGTAAGTGTGTGCATGTATGTGTCCCGTGAAGACCTGGAGTACCATTGAGGTACCCCGTATTTTTCCCGTGCTATCAGGGATAGGTTCTCGGTGTCTTCCAAAACCTGACAAGGATGGATGGATGGATGGATGGATGGATAGATGGCAGGCAGGCACAGACAGGGCATTGGTAAGTTTTGGAAATTTCCCAGTGGGCTGGTCTTGTGTGAATTGATCTTTCTTCCCCAACCCGGGCATTGTACAACCTGAATACCAGTCAGATGGTTAATGGGTAAGACTAGCACTGGTGATCAACCCAATGATCGACATAGACTGAGAGGAACCCCCCCCCCCCCCCCAAGTCAGCAGCAAATTTCCAGGCTGTTTTTGTCCACTCCTGATGGATGGATGGATGGATGGATAGATCTACACCCCTAAAATCACATCCAAACCATGAGGCCAGTTCTCAGCATTTAATGCACATTAGGAATCAAATTATTTATAGTCATAGACATAGTGCTAAGAACGAAGTCTAATCTCTCTTTGTTCACAGATTTTTTTTTTTCTCAGAAACAGTTCCTAAAATATTAATGTCTGTCCTCTTAGTGTGCAGGCTACCAGCAGCATGCTTCTCATACTTTTCACCTTCTTACTAATTTAGATGTTCATTTAAAGTTGTAATACAGCCTGAATTTAGTACACTTATTGATTCTGAGGTAGATACTCCTGGCAATTTTGGTTTCTTCCCTGGATTGTAGGGTTCATCCTACAGGTAATTGTCTGACACTTTCAAACAGCCATACCTCTAGACGTTGGCCTCTTAGGGACGATGTCTGAACCCTGCAGCAAAATTGTTTATTAATGTTCTTTTGTGACAAACGTCCAGGAAAGGGCTGTTGTGGTGAGGTCTTTCACAGTGGTGATTCTTTGAAGTCCATCTTTCATTTGAGTTATGTAAATCTCACCCTTAGTATTCATACCCAAGGAGGCAAAGAGAAGCTCTGAAGAAAATATTACTCTTAAACATGAAAGTAGCTGAAGCCACCAGACACTCATTGTAAATTAATGATCTTTCTTACATCGCAGTGCCATGGGCTTAAGTGTAAATCGAAAACAGTTACATCGCAGGTCTATCAGTCTGCTCGGACTGATTAAATCTTATGATACAGAAAAGCTCTGGCTATTGCACCAACAACCCTCATTTCCATTTGAAAAGTATGGCTAACCCAGCAAACCACATTGTTGAATTGTTAGCTACAATTTGAATTAATATTAGTAGCGATCATCATTTTAATTGCGAAATGAGTAACATTAAACTTCAGCTTCTGCAAACAAGCAATTAACTCTTAAAGAAGCCTCATTATAATAGACAATGGGAGCATTGTTTCAGCAACTATTTAAAAATCATGACCTAACAAATGTTGAAAACAATGCCACTGCCCGTCCGCTCCATTCCTCTAACCTAAATATCCTCAGGCAATACTTACAGAACCCATCCTTAAAATAATTCACATATACAGATATCGTCAGGCCCTGCTTTGGACTCTTTCAAAGTGTCTGTAATCAGACCTAACATCATAAAAACCTGTCCTATAAAATTGATGCCTCTCAGATGCAAACACAGAGTTAATCACATAGTATTTTTTTATTCGATTCTTCAGTCTTTGCTCAGTGTGGCTTCCTGACCTTAGCATATGTAGCTTTAACCGATGATGTACTGTCATGTTCTCGTGCAGGGATTCAAACCAGCCTCATACGTCTAGAACGTAGAAATCTAGATTGTATCGTTACTTTTGAAACTATTAACCTTCTGTCTCTTTGCATCTATCCATAAGTGGGTTTCCTCATTCTTCCATGAATGTTATTTAGCTGGCTAAATAGAGTCACACATGAATAGCTGTTGGAGTCAACATTGTTTTCCTGTCTATATGCTGCCTCTTGGACAATATCGTGTATCGTCGATGACACTGTCTCCTAAACTATTTCGAAGTAAAACATTAAATACTCTCCCAGTGCCGAAGTGATCTGACGTTCTGTTTCTTGCGGGCAACAGCACTGGTTAGAACGCCTTTCCAGTCCACTCCTATCAATGAAGGCTTATGATTTTGTTTTTGCCAAGTCAGCTTAAAAATGCAGGTTTTAATAGTCATTTTAATAGTCATGTTTACATCTTATTCAAGATATTCTTCCTGCAGCTCGGAAAAATTGCAAGACTAATGCCATTTCTAATTCTCCGCTTAAGATAAAAGAAGAATTAATACGCTCATTTGTCGGCAGCAGATTAGGCTACTGCAATTCCTAGTTCCCAGAAAGAATGAATTGTACACTCTCTGCCTCTCTGCGACTCTGTGGTGCTGCAGCAAGAATCCCAACTATGAGAAGACGACACGATGACATTGTATGCATTCTTAAGTCACGCCTGAGCTCAGCATGTCGGGAACGGACTTTGAAATCCTTATCCTCACTTATAAGTCATTAAAAGGTCAGGACCCTGCTTCTGATTAATGTGTACAACCCAGATTGTGCTCTCGGGTCACAAGAGGCAGGCCTCTTCGTAATTGAATAAAAGCGCATAATTACTGCGAATTAATGCAAGTGTTGGCAGTCAAGCCTGCAGCTATCGGGCTTGCAGCTCATAGTAGAGTCTTCCAGCCAATGTCAGGGATGCCCTCCCTCCTGTCTCAGTATTTAAATTGAGACAGGAGACCTACTATTTTAGGCTAGCTTCTCTAGTCTATTCATGTCTAACTTAAACAATGCTACTAGTGTTGCTGCATGTCTCGATGTTTGAATGCTCATCAATATCAGTAGTAACATATTGTCTTTTATCTCTTCTGGTTGCCTGGGTGCTGTCTGTGCCTGGGACAGACATCAAGGGCTGCAAGCCCACTCCATGCCTTAAAAGCAGCAATCCTGGCTGTCCTAACAGCCGCCTGAACAGAAAACCACAGCGCCTCTTCTAACTTTGGTTGTAACACATCTGTACTGTTTCTCTGAATTGTATGAAATTAACATGCCCAAGGCAGGCGACCTTGGACCCCCTCTGGTTTTTTTTGTATTCCTACAACTGTTTTTTTTCCCCTCTTTTGTTCTCTTCAGGTTTTTTTTTCTCCCCACACAGACTTTTACTGCTGTATGACACTAATTACTCTGCTGTGTATTATTCTGTACTTGTTAAATCTGTCTAACACTTTGGGGGGGTTGAATTGAGCTTAATTGAAGAGAACGGACGTGAAGGGAATGGAATGGAACAAAACTAAATTGAAATTAATTGAATTGAACTGAATTGAACTGAGGTGAATCAAACATTATGTCAGTTACTAACTTGTTTGTAATACTAGAGTAATTGGCTGGTAGCTTGGTTTTGGATACAACTAGAAAGGTGGTTGGGTTTTTGTTGCTAATCCCAAAACACATCTGAAAATGTGTCTTTCTTAGCACTGAAGAACATGGGATCCTGCCGCTATCCCGAAATAGTTTTGAGAGATTCAACTGCATAGTGTCACCATTTTATTTAGAGAAAGACATTTGTCAGGAGCATTTCTTTTGAAAAATGCAATTTCTCCTGTAATAAGATAAGGAAAAATGCAATGCTCTCCAAAAAAACAACCTGGTTTGGTATAACAACGAAAAGCATTCTGCATGGACATCGATCGCTATTTTTTGCTCAGCATTGGAATAAATGCATTACTTCTGTATAATAACCTTTTAGATCAGCACCAGATCTTTTGAGTGTGATCAATCAATCAATCAATCAGTCTTTGTTTATATAGCACTGTTTCAACCACAGGGTTTACAAAGTGCTTTACAGACATTTAAAAAAAAGTAATTAAGCATTCAAGAATAAGCACAGGAATAAAATAGAATTCATTAAAAAAAAACTTCATAATAATAATGATAATAATAATAATAATGCACTTTAAATAATGTGCATTACATTACATATATATCCAATACATGTTGTTCATTAAATAATGTATGCACAGTGGGCTGTTAGTAACTACACAAACAACACTTTTCCTTTGACTATTATTATTTTTTTTTTTGTCCCCTAATCTGCATGTTCATAACTAAGACAGAATCTATAGTTACAGACAGATTGAAAAGGCGGAGAAGGTACAAGGCAGACAGGTACAAGACAGAGGAATAGAGACATACTGAGGGGTGCGGCTGTTAACTGGGAGATGAAAGCAGGGTATTAGGCAGGTGACTTCATCTGCAGGTGCCTGATGATGGGGTCGCAGATGCTGAGACTGCCAGACTGTTATTTTTTCCATATGTGGATAATTTAAAACGAGGTGATTTCATTGTTTGATGGATATGCAGGCTGTGTTTTATTGCAGTTTTGAAAAATCCATTTTATTAAGTGCGAAACGTACGAATGAGAGCTTAGATCTTTTGGGAGGAAGGCGAAGACCTTAGATGTCATCTGAGAGGCAGATTTCCAGGGGTACACAGGGATACTGTGACCCAGAAATCTGGATGTTCTGGACGTTACAGTGGTCCAGACATGGTTGGTTCTATAATGTTTTAATATGGGGCACATATGAGGGACCATAATTCATTCAAAAGGGCCAAACTTGTCATTAGCCAATGATATGTTGTGGATCAATGAGTGACAGGGGAGGGGATATTCCTGGAGCCAATCAGCTTTCAGCTAGGGCTTTTCAGTTGGCTGGCCTCAACCCTGTGTACACCCATCCAGGATCCAGAAGTCTAAGACTGTTGGGTGCAAGTACTATTTATCCCATGAACATTAATATGGCTGCGATTTTGTATTAATGACTTTATCAAATTTAAATTCATCTGTCCAGGTATAGAGGTGACAAAGCAGATCATATCCCAAATTGCACGGGGCAGAAAATGACAACGTCTACACACATTATGCACCACACTAACACCACAGCTACACCCGAATCACATGCTTCTGCACCAGGGCAGTAATGACAGTATTGTCTGCAAAACCACTGCTCAAGTATGGAAGAAGGTTGAGAAGTATTGTACGAAACAGCAGTGTGCGAAAACTAGCACTTCTAGGGTCATCAGTCCTGAGCTAAAAATGAAAATCTTTCCACAGAGAAATCAGTTAATAATTAAAATTTTTCAGCTTGTGCAACTATTGATAGTGTTTAATCTGATTGTATAGATTTTTGCCTTAAGGGTGAATATATATATATATATATATATATATATATATATATATATATTCTAAAATATTTTCTA
>JABJVO010000042.1:9720468-9757198 GCA_026770805.1 Boulengeromyrus knoepffleri | reverse complement strand
CAGATGCAGCACAGACCGGGTACTGACATGGTACATACCAAGTTCAGATGCAGCACAGACCAGGTACAGATGCAGCAAAGACCGGGTACTGACATGGTACATACCAAGTTCAGATGCAGCACAGACCGGGTACAGACGCAGCACAGACCAGGTACAGACATGGTACATACCAGGTTCAGATGTAGGACAGACCAGGTACTGACATGGTATATACCAAGTTCAGATGCAGCACAGACCGGGTACTGACATGGTACATACCAAGTTCAGATGCAGCACAGAACAGGTACAGATGTAGCACAGACCGGGTACTGACATGGTACATAACAAGTTCAGATGCAGCACAGACCGGGTACAGACGTAGCACGGCCCGGGTACAGACCAAACACATGCTTACATCGCGCCCCTTGCCTCCAGACTTTCCCAGCGCCGCTTCAGGCAGTTAGTTGAGCGCCTGCTGCACTTCATTTCCACGCGTCTGCTTCCGGCCCGGCCCGAGGAGCTGCCACCCATGACCAAGTGCTCCTGGTGGATTCCATCCGCCACCAAAGTCCTGGCTCTGCTGAGTGAGTGCCCCGTCACCCGGGGGCAGGTAGAGGGGGATTCCCCACTGTATTACCTCCCAGAGATGCCCACATTTACAAAAAGCATCAAGCTTGGTAATGAAAGCAGCCTTCATTGTAATTGTTAGGCTTGGTCTAGGGGGTTGGCATCACGTGACTTGGCATCATGTGACTTGGCATCATGTGATCTGAATTATTGCTTCTGTGATGCATGAACGCATATGTGAGTCTAATCTAACATTATATTAAAATCTGTGAATTTCTGAAGGCTGGAGGCAGCAGTGGCTCCTTTGTTGCAAACTCTGTGGGACACAGGATGTTCTCGTGCGCATGATTAGTCCATTCAGGAAGCTCGCAGATTCAGAGCTATTTACTGAAGTGTCAGCAGGTGTGTTCCCTCTCTGCCAGATGCTTCCAATAGCGTCGCTGCTCCCCCGATCATCCCCTTCGCTGACTTATACAACCTCACCCTGGACCACATTGACATCATGGAAGACTACCAGACCTGGCAGAGCCATGGGAGTTCAAGGTAAGGCAGGGGAAGCAGCTCCTCATGAATCATACGGACGTCCCCTTACATCGCATGGTTTGTCTAAAGCAGCACTTTGATATCGGTTATTACATTCGTCATCATTACGTAATGCCAACCGCCCTATCCCCTTTCAGAAACCAGGCACATGCACCCACCCCCCCCCCACACCACATAGATCTTCTCTATAGAATCGAGAACTAGAGCTCCCCCTTGTGTTTGCTTTTCCTCATGGCTAGCAGATAGAGTCTAGGGCAAGTTCTCTTCAATCCGCGTCCCGGCCTGGAGCGGCAGAGTGCCCGTGCCTTTAAGGCGACGTAAGACCTGCTCCGGGTGGACAGAGTCACGTGACTGGGGCACTGGAGGCAAAAACAGGGATGTTGAGTCAGGATGGGTGTGGGGAGTGACGAGAGGAAAAGGAAATAAAGGGGGGCATTTTGTGCAGAAGCGTGGGGGAAAGCGTTAGGTCGTAGAAGGGCTGCATCTGTATGCTTTTTACAGGTGTGGAGGAAAAAAAATCTGTGAACCCCTCTGGTCACCTGACCTGCATGGATGTTTTGCCATGACTGAACCTTGGCGTTCTGTTCCTGCCATGCTGTGACATGGATGGTAAAGGTGGCCTTTGGGGCTGATGTCTGTACTTAAGTGGCACTGAAATGAGAGTTTAGAAACATACTCTGGGCTTTGTATTGCATGTGTGCTGGGCAGTTTTCATGCTGGTGCTGTATTTGCGGGAAGTGCGATTAATCCAAAATAAATGTTCTTGGGCCATATTAGCAGGCATGTAAACAGGAAATGGGGCACGGCTGCGAAGGCGACGCTGTGTGGTCTGCCTGCCCTTTCTGCGCTGCTCTGTGTGAATAATTGATGTATACATTTTTTCTGTCCATTTCTCAGGTTTTCATTTTGCCAGTTTCCTTTCATCCTGTCAATAGTGACGAAGAAAAACATCATCCAGAGGGACTCGGAGCAGCAGATGATCAGCATGGCCAGGGTGAGGAGATGTGTCTTGACCCCTGACCCCTGGCCATTCGGTGGTTTGATCCCTCCCCAGTGGAGCCTGGGAGATACAGCACACACATTTCTAAGGGTGCATCATTTTGAAGCAGTTTGGTACTCACATTGTCATAACACATATTGCTCGCAGAAAGTCTTGTGTCGCTTGTTTAATTCTGTAAAAATGTTGCAAATGTATTGGTTTCATAGCAAAAGTCCATTGACAAGCAATGCTTAACATATCTGCACAGACACTTTCTTTTTATTAAGTGTTATAGTTTTTTGACTGACTCATTCAATTCTGTTCTTGCCATTTTGCTCTTAATTCCAGTTTTAGTCATTGGCTCCCAAAGGGAGACTAAACATAAATGTTTGGTGTCTTATGTTACTGTAAAGGTGTCATTGATTAAGAGGTTCTCAATGATGCTTGTGAAGGAACTTTATAGCTTATTATGTAAAAGAAGCCACACTGCACTTTACTTACCTTGATTTTTGTACCGTAAGATACAGTTTAATTATACACCTATTAGATTGCTCTACGGAGGTGTTCTGAATGCCGTTTTTACAGAAATACAAGCATAACCGGTAATAACTGAATTTATTACAGCAAAGCCTTGTGGACAAAGTCTCGCGCAGGCAAAGAGTCGACATGAGCTTGCTCTTCCTCAACATCAAGGTCCGTCGGCAGCAGCTGCTCAGTGATTCGCTGAATGAGGTAATAGCCAGAGCCACACCCCCATGCAGCAGCTGGTCAGTGATTCGCTAAATGAGGTAATAGCCAGAGCCACACCCCCATGCAGCAGCTGGTCAGTGATTCGCTGAATGAGGTAATAGCCATAGCCACACCCCCATGCAGCAGCTGGTCAGTGATTCGCTGAATGAGGTAATAGCCAGAGCCACACCCCCATGCAGCAGCTGGTCAGTGATTTGCTGAATGAGGTAATAGCCAGAGCCACACCCCCATGCAGCAGCTGGTCAGTGATTCGCTGAATGAGGTAATAGCCATAGCCACACCCCCATGCAGCAGCTGGTCAGTGATTCGCTGAATGAGGTAATAGCCAGAGCCACACCCCCATGCAGCAGGTGCTCAGTGATTTGCTGAGTGAGGTCATAGCCAGAGCCACACCCCCATGCAGCAGGTGCTCAGTGATTTGCTGAATGAGGTCATAGCCAGAGCCACACCCGCGTCTCTTGCTCACCACGTGTCATTCAAATTCCCAGCAAACAATGCGAAACTTGTTGCAGACCGTTATACCTTTTCCGTTGTTTCCTGTTTTGGGAAATGCATGCTGCAGGTATTTAGATGCGTGTTTTCCAGTGGTGAAGCCGTCTGTGTGACGTTAGTCTTACTGTCCCGCTTTCCTTCTCCTGCACAGCTTACTAGAAAGCGAGCAGACCTCAAAAAGAAGCTGAAGGTGACTTTTGTGGGGGAGGCCGGATTGGACATGGGGGGGCTCACCAAAGAATGGTTCCTGCTTCTGATCCGGCAGATTTTCCACACAGACTACGGTGAGACAGGTGTCATCAATACAGGCCTGGTTGAAAGTGGGCGGGGTTTACATCTAAATTCATATATGATACAAATAAAACTTAATATATTGTTCTGACAATAGTTATCTGTTGTCAGAATTACTGACTGATCATACTGTAAGAGTAATAATAATAATAATAGTTTTATTAATATAGGATGTTTCCTACATCTGAATGCAGCTCAAAGTGCTTTACTGATAAACAACAATAGAATAGCAGAAATAAAACCGAATCACGATAATAAAATAAGAACACAATCAAACATTAATAAATCATATTAAGATAAGGTAAAAAATAAAAATACATGAATATAGTGTAGTGAAAACAGTAATTTGTAATTTTAAAATGCTTTACAAGTTTGCACCCAGAGTCAAGCTTTTATAGAGACATTTCAGCTCTATAAAAGTGTAAACTATATAAATTAACCTTTTTAAACAACTCTTGTAATTGATTTGAATCGCATTGTGTGCCTCTGTGTGTGGTATGATTATGGGAGGGGGGGTATTTGTTTCTTGGCTTGGGTCCCATTCTTGTCCGTGGGAATTTTTAGTCAGTGCATCTGCTTGTTGCTGTGATTCATATCTTTGGGCACATTTGTTTAATGGACATCATTCTTTTTTATTTGACCGCAGGCATGTTTACGTACTTTAAGAATTCCCACTGCCATTGGTTCAGCAGCTGGAAGTGCGATAACTATTCGGAATTCCGGTTGGTCGGAGTTGTATCCTTTTTCTCTCTGCCATGTACAGACACGTGTGAAGGCTCATGCTTGAGTGACTTATCAACGACTTAGACCGACTTACTATATATTCATCCCATATAAGTGGTACATACCCACAATGCACTTTGGTAGTTAAATAGAATCTGTCTGTGTCATTCTCTGTATGTAAACAAACCATGCTCATTCCGTACTTCTAGTGTGATCACTCATAATGCATGTATATTTTTGCTAAGATAAATATGAAATAAAGTCAATCCATCTCAATTCCAGTACAATGTAGCAATGAACTTAGATCCTAGGAAACGTGGTTCATGAGGCAGGGGACCCCCTGGAAGGGATGCCAGTCCATTTAAGCTCTGCACGTATATCATCTGACTTGGGATTCAAACTCTCCACCCTGTAGCTGTGAGGTGTCTGTGTCACCCAGTTAAATTTCACATCACATAATTTTAAGGGCCTGCTAGTCATCTTAAATGCTGCTAGATCAGGTTAAAATTTCAGTGGAAATTTCCCAAATATTGGTCTGAATATTTGCCTTTGTGAATAAACCATAATGGCAATATTGAGTAATAGTAAGATTAGGATATTAAATTTCTCCAGCTGTCTTGCTGAACTACGATGGTTTGCACGCACGTTACATCTGGAAAGGCGTTTTCATCTAAGCAGAAGTGCTGCTTAAATAATAGGCCGAAATGTGGCTCAGTACTCTGTGCAGTGTGATCTCGGTACGTCCAGGCAGAACTAGCTGACTCTCTGATCTCGTTAATCCCTGGCCAGTCTAGAGCGCCGGCGGCTCGACAGCAATCCCCTTCAAATGAAACCCAGACAGTCTCTTATATTGGCAGCATTTTTTTTTTTCAGATATGGCACATTCCTTGGTCCCGCCATAAGGATTAGCCGTGCTTTTTGGTAGCAGAATAAGCAGATGCGTTTAAAATATCAAGCTACATCTCTTAACTTTTCATTTTTTTTTAATTTGTAATGACAGTTTCAAACTGACGCATATTACAAAGCTTTCCTGGGACTGTGCCATTGCGTGCACGTGGCACTGGTCTGCGTAGCGGATGACTCTGTCGCCCCCTGCTGGCCATTGGGGAAAGTCATGGTCAAGGTGGGCTCTGTCCTAACATTACCCAGCTAATTAGCCCCTCGGGAGATGTTGCTCTGGCTGCGAGATCGCCGCCCCTCAGCTCGTTCAGACACATTACGGAAAACGTGCCAGTGTCTGACTCCAACTTCACGCCATCACACATGTGGATCGGATTACGCCGCGAGCTGTCCTCTGTTTTTCTCGCACCTTATTGGTTGACATTCTTCAGGCCTGGTCCTCGCATCACCCCCGATTTGGAGGAATTTTTCAGGCTGTCTGTTGCAATATCGGCTAACGTGTGTCTCCGCACCTGTCTGGCTCGGCCTCCGGTAGAAAGTTCCGACTTCTACCGCAGCGGGTCACATATGGGTGACATATGGCGGGTTTGAAACCGGTGCGGCCGGCAGCGTTGGCCACGTTATTTTCCAGTTACAGGGAGTTCACGCGCTAAATATACAGTAGCAGTGTAAGAAAAATCACTTTGCATTAAATTTATGTATAAACTGCAATACAGCATTTGCATTTGTGAAGATGTTGGCTTTTGCTGCAGGAGCTACTGGATAATGGAAAATTGCACAGGAATGGTTTTGCATTAAAAAGCAATATGGAGAGGATTAACGCAGACCGCATCTTAATTACGCTAATCTCCAAAGGACATAATCGCCACAGCCTGCCCAGTTCAGGTGATTCCTCCTCCCCTTGACACCCTATGCCAGCTGATGGGCCTGGCGGTGTACAACAGCATCACCCTGGACATCCGCTTCCCCCCGTGCTGCTACAAGAAGCTGCTGACGCCGCCCGTCGTGCCATGTGACCAGAACGCTCCCGTCGGCATGGCGACCCTCACCCTGGACGACTTGCGGCAGGTCATGCCGGTATGTACGCCAACCAGGTTTTGAGTGTGACCTCAGTTCACTACTTGTTTTGAAATTATGTTTTCTTCGCAAAAGGCAATTGCATTTGATTTGATTTATGAATTTTATGCTGAACGTTGACAGTTTGTCCTACCCTATTAATAATGATCAAAGGAACCATGTCAAACATAGCAATGAAAATCATTTTGACAGATAATGCAACGGCTTTGCCGGATAATCGCATGGCTCCTGAGAATATGCTAACTGGTATTACCTATTTTAAGGACATGCGTAGCCCCTGGGCCTAAGCCTGTCCTCGGCAGCCTGTCTTTCTTCTCTCTTGCTCTCGGCTATGACAGCTGTGTTTAAACTTTGTTTATCCAGCTACATTTGAGAGTGCGAGAAATGTCCGGTGAATACACTGCAGTGTGGATCTTCAGAAATGTTTATTTGATTTCACACATTTTGCGATTCACATGTATAAAAGTAAACATTTTTGTTTAATCATTAAAAAAATAAAGCAAAATTTATATGTGGTTACTATGTCAATATTTTTCAAGCCAGTTGTATAACTTACATCATTGGTACGTCTATCTCAGTGCTGATTCAACGATATGGCATTAAAACCAGTTCTACAGCTTACAACGATTGTTTTTAATATTTAGCTTGTAACTAAGATGTTAAGTGTAGAGCAGATCTGTGTCTGGTAATGACTAAAACGTGGTTAATGAAGATGCTGGAAAGCGAAGTGAATTCTCCAGCCTAAGTGTTGGCGTGATGTAATCCAGACCCCATCTGTATAAGCTGTTCTTTTCCCTCCCAGTAGAGGGCGATCCATGTCAACTTTTTTTTTTTTTCTCCTTTGCTTGGCTTTCTAAGCAGGATCTTCTATGTCCGGCTAAAATGTAAAGTGCAAAGTCATTTGATGCACTTTTTTTTAAAAAAGGACCCTGACTGGGCTGAGACGTTGGGAAAATTTAGTCAGTCGGTCTGCAGTTTGTGGGTTTAAAAAAGGCCATCTGATCTTGTGTGTTGATGCAGGACTTTGCATGTGTGGCCAGATGTCTCGTGGCGAGGCGCAGTTGGCTCACATCCGACTTATATAACTAGGCGTAGTTTGTTTTCTTTTTTAAAGCTATTTCTAGAGTAATGGGCAGGATCAGGCCCGTGGGGCTGCCCAGAAACAATGTGAATGAGGTTCAATGTGGTGAAATGCAATTAAACGTTTACTGTTTGGGTTTTAATTGATCGAGCGTAATGTAAATCACTAACAGGATCTATTATTGCTGACAAATGAAATCCTGAGAACCTGTTGTAGTTGTTTACAGTTCTTTGTAACCTTTATAACCTGCATGGGAAAGAAAACATTTTTTGAACATTGATTTCTGGCTGTTTACGAAACGGAAGGCGTACAGCTTCCTTTATGTCATGAATGCCATGTGTGATAGTTGTGCTGTGCTGTGCTGTAGGACCTCGCTCACGGATTGGAGGAGCTTCTCAGGTACGAGGGGAACGTAGAAGAGGATTTCTGTGCCACTTTTCAGGTGGGGACCAGGAGGCACGATGATCCGTAGAGATACGTGGCAGTGGGATTTGCAGAGGCGTAGATGCAATAAAATGGAAGCATCTCACAGCACTTCTATAATGAAAGGAATTACTAACCATTATTATTATGATGATTGTGATTATTTGGGCCTCGCGTTGTGTAAAGTAAATAAACTGGATTGAAATGCAGGTCAAATAATAAAAAAAAAGGTTTATTATGGACAGACTGACCCATTGAGCTGAATTCCATAAGGCCATGTCATCTTGTAAAAGTGCAGGCACCTGCTCGCTCATCATTCTGAACTGATTAAGGTGCCTGAATATGAATAAGCTGTTTAAATCACATTTGGAAGAGAACACCTTTTAAACCTTGCAAATAGCCCGGCACATTTCACACACAGCCATTTCACTGACTTGCGTAGAAACGTGAAAACCTCGAATCACATTCCCCGTCAAACCTCGATTTTGGCAGTTACTGCAGAACTTAGCAATATAAGAGTCTAGCATTGTTTTCAGCACTGTGAGTTCAGGTAAGCGAGCCTTTCCTGCTTGTATTTTTTTTCTCCAGGTTTTCCAGGAAGAGCTTGGCGTTGTGAAGTCCTACAATCTCAGGCCTGGTGGTGACAAGATTGCCGTCACAAACCAGAACAGAAGGGGTGAGAGACCGACTGTTTCAAATGCCAGGTTGCATTTATCTTCCCCGGCTGCCTGGTGTTGATTGTCACCTGTCTCGTTTGCAGAATATGTCCAGCTCTATGTCGATTTCCTCCTGAACAAGTCAATCTACAAGCAGTTTGCGGCCTTCTACTACGGATTCCACAGTGTTTGTGCCTCAAATGCATTAATGGTGAGCCTGGAAGAGTGTTCTTTCTCCTCTCTGACAAAGTTTTGGTTTAACAGCCGGTTTCGCAAAGCCAATATCCTGCCCGTTCGTTCGGGATCTGTGGGAGCCACAGTCGCGGGATTGTTTTCTTTTTTTAAGCCATTTAGGGAAGACAGAGGGCTGGAAGATTCCAGAGAAAGTGCCATGGAGATCGGAGGATCCTTCAACTTTGCGAGGGGGTGTCAGTGTGAAATTTGCAGTGTTGCCCCTTGTAAAAGTCCATCCTTCCGCTCATTCTATTTCTAGGGGCTTTTTCGCGTGAGGATTTTTGTGAGGGCACTACTGCAGCCGACCCACTTCACTGTACAGTTTCTAGGTAACTGGGTCAACGAGTAAGAAGCCTATGGAAGATGTATGTTCCGTGAGACCCACACCGAATCTTAATGAAACTGTACACAAAGGACTTCTGTGCCTTCATGTAAGCGGGCAGCTTCAGAAGCAAACATTGTAAAAGTCTTTTCAAGTCTTCAGTCATCTGTCTCGTATAATCTAGGCTACACAGTGATGTTCGGCACAGAACGAGAACAAGAGTCACTGGTTGTTAGCACTGGTAATGCAGTGCGTTATGTTGCATAAAGCAACACCAGAGTAAGAGTAATATGGTGTGATTCTAATATTATGCATCCCCCCCTCCTCCTGCTCAAATTCCCAACAGCTTTTTGGAGCCACTGGAGTGCAGAAAGATATGCATTCCATTACCTTTTTAGTATGCGTCAGTAGATACCTGCCAGTTATTTAAAAATTTCCTAATAGCGGTGGGTCACCGCTTTCCGCTGTGCGTCTGAATTTGGTCACGCCTCGAAGATCTTCTTGTGGACGATTTTAGCAGTTACTTGCGATGTGGCTGCTTCGAATTAATGTCCAGTTCATTGCTGCTTTATTTCCTGCGCATTACTGCTTGCAATGTGCCCTTGTCGTAAAACTGCAAACAAGAAGAAAAAAAAAGAAATGTGCCGGAATCTTCTAAAAGGACGCCGATTTCTGGCACAAACTGGGGGTTCTGGCAGCAGTCTGCTCACTTTGGGATGACTCCAGAGTAAATGTAACCAGTTTAGCAGTTTCTGCAGCTTAGTGTACCCCACTGCCTTAACTGCAGTATAAAATACAGGTTCGAAAATTACATGTTACAGCAAGAACATTTTAGCATTGCCAAAACTTGCTTTCATATTAATGGAGCAGTACTGAACTGCAGATTTCTGTATTAATTAAGATAATATTGTTAAATTTAAATGTATTATAAATCATTTGACACATTTATACTATGTAACATTGCAGTTGCAAGTCAGCTTTTATATTTCAGCATATTGATGGTGTTCCATTACTATATGTCCTGGTTTTCTGTTTCCACTCTCCTGACCAGTTTGATTCCATGTCGGGTTTAGCATCCCAACTACCATTTATTTGCTATTAGTCAGGCGTCTGTCATGAAAGATGTATTGTAGATCTTTCCCGGATTCCGTAACTTCGTAACTCATCTCAGGAGGTGTGGCGGATGGGTTTCGACAGTGTCGAGTTTTTGTCGTATGAGTGTGATCTTTTATACAAGCATTATTGCCTCATTTGGCCCATTCTTATCCATTGTAGACATGCAGCCATCAAAATAATGCACCTTTGTTTTCAACAAGACTGTTAGGCGTCGTCAGCTGATTGTGACCAAGCAGAATGATGTTACTTTTTTCACTTTTTAAAGAACTACACCTTGTAAAAGACAAAAAAAAAAACAGATAAAATTAGTCTGATACATTGTTTCTTAGCCTGATAATGGCTTCTGCCCAAAATAGTTTGCATACAGCTTATTACATTTAAAAAATTGATTTAGGATGACATTTTCACTCCGGCATTCATTAAAGGTACAACAGCAGGGCCCTGCTAAGATAAGAACTGGTTTGACCCTTAACTACTGTCCTGCCCAGTGCCAGATGAGCTGTGGCTTGGGGGCAGTATGTGGCTGAGTGTGTTGGGATACTGTTCTTGTGATCGGAAGGTCACCGGTTCAAATCCCTGAACTGACAGTGATTTCACTGTCAACCTTTTACTCCCAATTGCTCCAGGGACTGTCTGACCCTGTTTTCTTAAAGATATATGTCGCTCACGATAAAAGCATTTGGTAAATGAATTAAGAGTACTAAAAGTGACAATGGCGAAATTTAGCTTCAGAACCTCATTGAAAGAGGGTGCATTTTCACAAAGGTCTGGATGCACCAGCTTTGTTTAGTGAGACAATCGTAATAAACTGGCTGTAGATATATTGAGTCGAACCCCATTGACACCCGGACGGCATCTCTCTCCTGACGCCGAAGCCGCGAAATGCTCAAACGACAGGATGCAGGGAATGATGACCTGTCCTGTTCCGCAGCTGCTGAGGCCAGAAGAGGTGGAGATACTGGTGTGCGGCAGTCCTGAACTGGACATGAGCGCCCTGCAGAAGGTCACGCAGTACGAGGGCTACAGCAAGAACGACCCCACCGTGCGGTTAGTGCTGCGTTGGTCAATGGTGTGAAGCTCTTGCTCTAATGCTGCATAGACCTATACCTGGGCGTTTATCGGAAGCTCAGGACAGCCGTGATAATTCCTAGTGGACTCTCCGATAGCTATATGTTGGTAATATGCCGCACTTGCACTTCGCTTTGGACAAAATCGTCTGCTAAATGAATGTAAATGTGAAAATGTAGGCGTTCATTGACGCTCTCGTTTGCCGTGACGACACTTCCGGCGTGTGCTCCGATCACCGTCGGTGATTCGCGGCTCACGCTCACTGTCCTTACAGCTGCTTCTGGGACGTGGTCCTGGGATTCCCGCCGGAGCTGCAGAAGCGGCTGCTCCACTTCTCTACGGGGAGCGACAGGGTCCCAGTGGGAGGGATGGCTGACCTCAACTTTAAAATAGCAAAGATTGAAGTTCCTTCTGACTGGTAATATGACCAGCTCCACTCTTACCAGAGTTGCCAGCTTTGGTCAGCTGGCTGGAGTGAGACTCTCAATTCGATACAAGTCTGCACACACATGCATATGCATTTACATGTAAATAACAATTTTTTTAGTTTATAAATAGTCTGTAGGGTTTGCAGGCTACCCCAACACTTTTGATGTAGCTAATTTTAGGTTTATAATGGATTAATAGAGATTTGCCATAGGATTTCTTGCACGAGCATCCAAATATATATCTAATAGCAATATTATAATATATTGTAAAGTATATACTCTTCATTCTCTAATTTTGCTGTATTGTAAAAAGAATCTTTTTATGCATTAGTGATATTTTATTTATATATCTAAATATTATTACGCACGCAAATATTATCCATGCAGTGGTGACATCCTACAAAGTTAGTTGATCGTTTTCCTCTTCTCCAGGTTACCAGTATCCCATACATGTTTCAACCAGCTCTGTCTACCGCCCTATAAGAGCAAGAAGGAACTGAAGCTGAAGCTGACAATCGCCATTTCAAATGCTGAAGGATTTGGCTTGGAGTGACTTTGGACTGTGGACCACACCTTCGACAAAGAGATCGTTTAATGACTTCTGCTTAGAGGCACGATTATAGCGAACACAGTTGTGTTTGTGGGTGTTGTTTTTTTCTAAGTTATTGAACCTGGCTTGTTTTGTTGGGAAATTACCCCAGATGCACTCTGTTTGGAAACTCCAAGTGCACTTTTATTAACACATACATATACTGCTTGCTGGCCGATGGCTCTTGGTTCTTCCAGCAGCATGTCGTATTTTATTTGGAATCGCTTTCCTACGATATTTATCTGTATCCTTCCAGTTTATAACGTTGGATCCGATGTGTTTTCCTAGCGTGTGTCCAAATTGCAGGATGTAATGACTGGACTGGATGACTGGAAATGCTTAGTATGAAAATGGTTGCTTTATAAACAGCTGTTGGTCGTTTGCACCCATTTTTTGCCTTAACTTTAAAATGTGTGCTGAAAAGGATTGACCAGATGTGACCTTATTCACTCAAAAAAAAAAATTATCATAGAAATTTAGATTGTTCTGCATTGTTATGTATATTAATGGATAAATTGTCTTGAACCATCTGGATGGTTAGTCAGGGAAACGCACACGAGCTGTTTTCGTTCACTTTTAAGTCAAAAAAGTTTTGTGATGTAACCTCAGTGGCTTGTTTTCAGCACTTAGGCCTGCTTGACCAAACACGACTGAAGCTCATCTTGCAGGATAATCGCCTTGATGTTACTGCGAGACCAAGAATAATATTACTTTATTTTTATGACAGGTTTTCATACTGAGATCCCAGTGTGTATCGCTGCTGTACCTGTTTATTTATAAGTGCTGCTTGCCTTCTGGATTTTTCCTGTAAGTAGCATTTTGACAAGGCATTTATGGGTTTGGTTGTTAAAACCTGAGACCTATGCTGCATATTAAGTTTGTTTGTAAAGGTTTGATGGGGTGGAAGGATTGGCTTTTTTCTGGTTAGTGTGGTTGAGAGCATTCGAAGAGAATGCTGGACCATCTTGACAGAAATTTTAAAACATGAGAGCTGTTGCCCTGATCTTGTGGCAGCTCGAGCCGAAGAAGTCTTCAGAAAGAATGACACGGGGGCGCTGAACAAGCCGGAGCGCCCGTTGGGCTGTGGAGGGCTTTTCTGACGTTCCCCATGAGATGCTGAAGGTGCAGAGAGTGCAGCCTCTTCCTTTGTGTATTTCTGAGTAGATGGGTATCTCATAAAGCTGTGTTTCCCAGTCTGGTCCTCGGGGGCCACCAGACAGTTCACATTTTTGCTCCCTTCCAGCTCCTGCTAGGAGAATTTGACTGTGGACTGTCTAGCAGGAAGTTGGGAGGGAGCAAAAACGTGAACCACATGGAGAAAGTGCCGACTAAAAAAATATATATATAAAACGTTGAACTCCTGGTGAGAATATAATGTTTAAGTATTGATTCATAGTTGTATTTTGGCAAATTTAGATGTATTGTTATTTGGATGTTGTGTTTGTGGAAATTAAAGGTTTACCTGTAATGCAATTTCAATGCAGTACGTAACACCTTCCGCTGTGCCTTTCTTGAAATGTATACACAGTATGTTACAGTCCTATCTTTCTACATCCATTCATCTTTCAGCCACTTGCCCAGTGAAGGATCACAGGGGTCTTTGTACATGACTGAACGAGATTTGCAATGGAGTGTAATCTCATGGGGTTTGCTGTGAGCGTCCTCTACGGCTGTGGGACAACACAACCAAAGTGAAGGAAGCACAACTTTCATTTTCCCTCCAGGTATCTTATAAGAACATAAGAAATTTACAAACGAGAGGAGACCCTTCAGCCCATCAAGCTCATTTGGGGAGAACTTAACTAATAGCTCAGAGTTGTTAAAATCTGATCTAGCTCTGATTTAAAGGAACCCAGGGTTTTAGCTTGTGCTACACTAACAGGAAGATTATTCCATACTCTTAACTACACGTTGTGTAAAGAAGTGTTTTCTCAAATTCATTTTAAAATGTTCTCCCGCTAATTTCCACTTATGTCCACGAGTTCTAGTATTTAAACTAACATTGAAGTAGCCATTTGGCTGAACAGCATCCAGACCTGTTAGAATCGTATATACCTTATGTATATCTTATATACCTTGAATATATCTTGGCAAACGGCCCCAAAGCAGTGGCAGGTGTTTTGGTGGGCCTGCCTAAATCTGTCCTTCAGATGATACATAAAACCAAGCTCCTGACTCTGATGTTATAAAAGATTCAATTCAATTTATAATTTATATAGTGCCTTTCAAAACAGTTGGCCCAAGGTGCTTTACATGGGTGCATTGTGATACATCTTCATTAAGAAAGAGCATTACAAAACGGGGATTAAGGAAAGACAAAGAAATGAGAGAAAGACGTCCAGATGACAGTGGAGGAGAGGAACCAAAAACCTCGGGGGGTCCAAGGTCACCTGACTGCCCCACCCCCTCCGGGCATGCTAACATTATAGAAAAAGGAAGAGTGGGCTTGCTTGCTAAAAGTCACAGGATGGAGACCATCCTGTTTATAGACTGTTATCAGGTCAAGCCAAAGTCCATCAGTGAGTCTCTTCTCCACACTGGCCTGTGTAGGGTGGCAGGTTGAAGGCTGCACACACTACGCTGCAGTTTATAGGTCACATCCACGATGTCACCCTTCCGTGGGACTGAACCAGGACTAATAATAATAATACATTTTATTTATATAGCGCTTTTGCAAGAACTCAAAGACGCCTTACAGAGAAAGTACACAGAAAACAGATTACACATTATGCATACGGAAGGTTGAATGCCTGAGCAAAATGAAAGGTTTTTAGCTTGGTGTTAAAATCTGAAACAGAGGTCGATAAACGGATGGTAATAGGTAGCGAGTTCCAAAGGCGGGGGGCTAAACGGGAGACTGCACGGTCACTGTAGCTATGTAATTTGGAAGGGGGGATGAGGAGAGATAGAGGAAGATCTAAGACTGCGGGGAGGCTGGTAGGGTAGAAGCAAATCAGTAAGATATGGGGGACCTTGATTATTAAGAGCTTTAAATGTCAGAAGCAGCATTTTGAAATGAATGCGCTCTTTTATGGGGAGCCAGTGCAGGCTCTGCAGAACGGGTGTGAGTAAGGAGGCGGGCAGCAGAGTTCTGAACTATCTGAAGTTTATGAAGAGATTTAGCGGAGATACCCGCAAGTAGTGAGTTACAGTAGTCAAGACGGCTAGAGATAAAGGCATGAATGAGGGACTCGGCAGCAGAGTTTGAAAGGTATGGCCTGATACGGGCAATGTTATGGACTCCAGCTCAGATGGTGTCTGGGCAACTTTCAAATGTCTTGGTTAAAACTGCCCACTGTGGTCCTTTCCAATCTGGCCTCATAATCATCTCTTGTATCTAATCGGTAAATTATCTCCTGCCCCTCCTCCACCTTAGCTACTGTGCAGTGAGCGTACTGGTGCAGAATGGCTGCTGTCGCATCATTCAACTGGGTGCTACACAGTGGTGGCTGTTGAAGTGGCTCCCCGTTGATTCTGTAAAGCACTTTGGGCGTCTTGCGAAGTGCTATATAAATGTAACATTCATAAATGCCAGCCGTAAATGCCAGACACCGGATTTCCATGTCGCGCACTCTGCTCAGTCTCTGAACGACATGCCCCTTAAGCCACAAGCTCTACACCCGGGGCAAACCACCAAATGAAATTATTATGACATCTTGGCAACCAGCTGTAATCAAAGTTCAAATGCTGTAGATAATGTCACTTCTTTTTGGGGAAAGAGCACTGGTTATCTGAAGCTTATCAGAGTAACCACAGGTACCGAGCAATGCCTCTGTAAAAACAGACATCGCGCAGTGCATTGGAGGACGTCTCAGACTCAAACTTTTCAGAGAAGCACTGCAAGCATACAGGCCTGCAAGATGGTTGTGCAGATATAATGTTAGCTTTCCACAGCTTGCTTCTCATTAAAATTATATATATATATGCGCAATAAACATGTTTATTCAGGGTTCCATTGTATCTTTCACCACTGCACATAAGGTATTACGAGGGGAAGGCATGGAGTAGGCAAGAAATGAGGCTGACGATCCACATACGGCTCCAAGACAAAACGATTTATTAAACAAAGCTGAACACCAAGGGGCAAACCACAAAATAAAAGGACCACAATGGGGTCAAAAGCAAACGGGAGAAACAAGAACTAACTACATAAATATCAAAAGGTAACAACTAGGGAAAAGAGTAACACGGGGCAGAACTAGGAAAACCAAACAGAGTGATAACACACAGTAACTTGAACAATGATTGACTGATGGGTTGAACAAAGGCAGGCACTAAAATTCACTGATCACAATGACAAACACGGGGCAGGTGTGTATACAGAACCAGGGGCAGCGAGTAGCAGATGAAGACAATCAAATGATCATTAAGGGCACGGGTCAACAAGGCACAGGTGGGGTAGTACAATTGACAGGTACTGAGAGGTCAATTAACAGATAAGGAGAAAATGACCAAACACTAAGGGAAACAAAACTAGGACAACCGAATGAACGGGAAACTAGAGCAAGACAATGGACTGTAACTGAAATACCTATACAAACGTTAAACCAAGAGGATGAAAAAACGACAGACATTAATTAGATTGGGTATGGGCTAGGGTCAAATAAAATGGCCATTTCAGTTACATTTCGAAACACAATATGTCTGTAACTGACCCAGGAAACTTCAATTCTTCAGTGAAGGGAAAGACCAAACTCATACACAAAACCCTGGGTAAAAATATGGCCAATGCATTACATTTGGGCCGTGCGGACCCTCTGAGGCTGATTTGGAGCTACCTTCCACTTGGATAAGTTGAACAAAACGGCTCTGCATCACCCCTGTTGCATGTAGTAAGGACGCAGTACAAGCCACCATTGCCACCATTCAGAGACCCCTCCTGTAAGCTAATTTTCAGACCTGCAGCCCAGAAGGGTGAGCAGGAGCTGTCAGAAAGCCCCCCCCCCAGGTGTAAACTGGCCTCCCGTGGATCCTTTCTTACAGAGTCAGAGGGCTGCCGGTAAGATGGTGCCCAGTTGCCGCGTGGAGTCAGGCGTTAACCGCTGTGGCATTTTCACGCAGGGCCGTGTGTTCAGCTAGCACTCAACACCCCGTGCATCTTGTGTCGCTGCCAGCACAGGCGAGGTGAGTGTGCGAGCGGCACAAGACTGCTGCTGGACTTCAGCCACATGAACCCAACACCTTCCTCTTATAGGTCAAATGTATTATGTTATAATCTGAGTGGCATAAACCACTCTGTTGGTGGGCAGGCGACCCGGCCGGGGTTTTTGGTGAAGTACGTGACTGGAGGAGGTAGCTGGCTATTTTCCATGGTGGTTGGCCCGATGCCGAGTGAGACAAGGGTGTAGCAGTGGGGAAGCAGAGCGAGGCTGCTGATAAAGCGAGAGCAGCAGGTGAGTCTTGTGTGCTTTGGCTCCGCACGCTACGGTTGGCGTGGTGGAGTGGTCACGGTGGAACTGCGCGTAACGTATCAGCCTGGTAGACACCGTGTTCCCGACACCAAACAAACTGAGAGGTAAATGAACGATGCACCCAGCTGACACCGACATCCGTCTCCATAACCGACTGGCCTTCAGACCTGACAAATTTTGCTCCAGGCCTTTTCCGCCATGCCTAGCCGCCGCTCTCCTGCCGACAGCGATCATTCAGCCCGGTGCTGCCCGTCCGTCATGGTGAATCTGTTTGACTGCCTGGCGGAAGAGAATCCCTTCTCCGTGTGGTCAGCCTCAAACAAAACAAGCCTTTCTCAGTACTGTGCAAAGCATATTCACTTACAAAACTGCTTTGATATATATATGTGTGTGTGTGTGTGTGTGTGTAGATCATGCATATATTATAAATAAAAGTGAATATTGCTGGTCTGCTTGTAGGTCATCTCAGAAATGTGGCCTTATTATGATAACAGTGTTCATTTAACATTGTCTTCGCTCAGGAGTACCCTAGTGCTTATCCAGTAGCTTCAGTTTTCTTGGAAAGAAGCATCAGATTTAAACGTTCCAGGTAGACTATATTTGACTGCAGCAGTAGGGCTCTTCAGTTCCAGGAGGAACGTTTTGTTTAGTCGATAACCTCACGGGATGCATATAAACTATCTCTTTTCCTTTAATAAATGCCAGTCATGAAGATTCCAGGCATAACGTCCTAATTGTAGACTTGTGTTGCAGAGGTAAACTATGGTTTGCTAGGCCTGATGTTTTGCCTTCTTCACACGCTCCCAGCCTGTTCGGGCATTGACTCCCAAATGTTTACAGCTTACGAACAGCGGAACACCCTAATAGTCGTCTCTGTGACAGATCAGGGAGAGCATTTGCCTTATTTGATGTCTGTATATAAACATTTACTGATATGCCCTGTTGGCCATGCAAGCATTACTGTACGGTGCCTTTGGCTGCTCATTGATTTACCGTCAGCTGTGACCCAGCCTGGTGTTACCGTTATATCTGTGGTACTTACAGGAAGACAAAAACTCGCAATGAAGTGGCGATTTGTATGCCCCTTCAGCTTGTTTTTCAGCACGGGCTTGAGTCTCAAGTTCCCATCCTGAAAGAGGCTGGAGAAGTTGAATCCAGCTCTTGGCAGTGGTCTGAGGTCTGGCGTCCGGCTCAGATCCAGCCGGAGGAGTCGTTTGGCAGCCGAGTCCATGCCAGAGAACCGTCTTGTTCAGTCCACCTCACTCGGGCCGCCAGTGAAAGGATTCGGCAAGGCCATGCTCTTTTTCCAGACTTACATAATAACGTTTTATTTAAGAGCCAATTATGCAAACGGACTCAAGGGCGACTGGCGGATTTTTCACGTCGCGCGTGCGTCCGTTTGAGAGCACAGCCAGACCAGAAAAGCAGAGAAAAGAAGAATTATATGCTTATTGTGGCTCATCCCCCAACAGCCAGACAGAACAAGAAAACGTCCATTAGGGGCGGAGCTCTCCCATGTCTTACAGAAGCCGCTGGTCTCCTGCTGGAGACGTGCAAGAGGTGACCTTTGTTTGACAAGTCATTGTGACTGTCATGGACCTACAAGATCTACTGCCTGAGGACATGGAAACTACCTCTTGTCACTTACAATGAAACAGCATTTCAGGGGCCTCAGCTGCATGGGCAGGGGTTGTGGGGGGGGGGGGGGGGGTCTATGGTGACAGTTCTCATTTTTCTGAAACACCAACCCCGTCTACTTTTCAACAGAGTCAAATTCCGTGACTTTTTTGTGTTGACTGTTTTTTTTTTAATGTTTCATTTTGTTGCTCTCCCCAGTGTACACAAGTGATCTTCAGGCACACAATTAGCCCCGCAATAATAGCGGCTATGTGTGGTTCTGTGGGTTAGGATATTGTACTGGTGATTAAAAGGTCACCAGTTCAAATCCTTTGGTCGGCAAAGTGATTTTAGCGCTGGGCCCTTGAGCGAGGCCCTTAACCCCGACGGCTCTAGGAGCTGGCTGTCTCTGCCTTCTCAAATGTCACTTTGCATAAAAGTGTGTGCTAGCTAAATAAATAAATCACTACTAATAATTACTCTCAAAAAATATGCTCAACAGAGAACACACAGCTGATTATGATGTTTGGTGTGAACAGACACGGATTATTATGAACACAGAACCAGAATATTTTGTGCTAGGAATGGCAGACTTTTGTTTGCATTAAAGGGCATGATTTCAGATCAGTGTGAGAAGCTTGGCTAACATCCAAAAAGTGTGAGAGCTGCGTGAGCATTTTCAAAACTCCAAGGAAAAGAACTGTTTGTTAAAACGGTAAAAAATGTAAATAATTCAATATCTATCTCTAGAATGCATCTGCCATTATTTCTTTGAAATGCAGAAAACCTTTCATAATGTAGTCCAAGGTATCCTTAATACTTATACCGACCATTATAATGCATTATAAAGGTATCTATAGTGCATTATAGGCGAGAGCTTCATAAAGCATTCATAAAACATAATACACATGGCTATAATGTGTTGTGCCTTTTGATACGTTTTGATAGCCATGTTTATAATGCTTTATGAATGTATTATAATGCATTATGAATGTGTTTATAAATTACTAAAAACATGGCTTTAAGTAAACTGTTACCAGCCAGACGAGCACCGGGAAGCCAACAGCCAATGAAAGAACGATGTCTAGCACGGTGCTGTAGTGAACAAGCCTCACCATGAAGTGAGCTCAAAAGTCTATTTCACACATGGAGCAACGTCAGCTAACAGTGGACTCTGAAAATGGCCCATTCATGACTCTTTTCACACTGTGTAACAGTCGTACGCCTTTTGATGTCACATTCTGTTCTGTCTCATTGCCTGATCTTATGGGCTCATCTACAGCAGCTTCTAAAAGGAGAACATGGATTCCTGACTCGGAATGAGGCATCTTAACTCGCCAGGATGTCTTTGAGGAACATGTTGTGCTGTCCCCTGTGGGGGGGGGGGGGATGTCTAGGCAAGCAGGGAGGGCCTAATGCCTCTTGCACTTTCGAAATAGTATCTATCTCTATCCATAATCTGTGTACAGATTTAGGTTTTATTCTTTGTATTAGTTAATTGCTCCGTAAATCTATGCAGTGAAGTATTGCCCAAACACATTAATCACTATTCAACATCATTCAAAGGAGCATGTGTGTGTGTGTGTGTGTGTGTGTGTGTGTGTGCGAGCGGGTTTACCTATCCTTATGGGGATTTTTCCCATTAAAATGAATGAGTGGTCCCCATAAGGATATGTATACCCTACATGTGCGTGTGCGTGTGTGTGTGTGTGTGTGTCGTCATGTATATATTAATTCTGGAGACCAAATGTCCCCAAAATGTGAAAGAACCTGCTATTTTGACATTGTGGGACATTTTTTCAGTCTCTTCAAAGGGAAATTCAGTTTTATTTAAAAATCTGTGACTTTGAAATGCTGGAAGACTAGTATTTTGTTTGGTTACTTATGGTTAAAGTTAGGAGTGAGTAGGGGATAAGGTTGTCCTGCTGGGATTAGAGTTTTCCCCATAGAAATGAATGGAGAGTCCTGTGTGCGTGTGTGTGTGTGTGTGTGTGTGTGTGTGTGTGTGTGTGCGTGTGTGTGTGTGTGTGTGTTTGACAGATGGCACCACAGCAGTTGGCTCCAGTGGCAGCTCAAGGGACACCAGACTCTCTGACCTCAGCAGCCTCTCACGACTCACAGAGACTCACAGTGACTCACAGTGACTCGCAGACGCTCACAGTGACTCATGGAGATTCACATGGCACAGCTGGACATCTGACCTGCTCACTGTGAGTTGTTCCCATTGAAAAATACACCATGCCCTGCAGAACACTCATGCTGAATTCATATCTCCATTATAGAAAATGGATCCAAAATAGCCTTGTCATTTGGCAAATGATGTTTTTTGAGCCAGTATGTCAAGGAAATCTCCAATTAAAACACTTCTTACATTTTGTAATTACAGCTAAAAGTGAGCTGTCTCTCTCATTTAATGATCTTAGTGTGTTTACAGTGATTTTTTTTTATTATACTGCATGTGTGCAAATGTCAAGCATGTAGATTTGTTGGAATCATCCACTCATCAGTTTCCCAAACCCCAGTATCTATAAGAAGCTCACTTACACTAACCAGAAACACAAATTATTATACGCTGAATTATGTAACAAGTCGTTTCCTGTAGGTAATCGGCCAATCAGGCTGCATCTTGTGAAGGCCGGAAGTGACCCTTTAATAGTTCGAGCTGAATTTTGGCAAAGTTACGGCGATTAGGATAATCCCTGCTTTAAAGTAATGCCATTATGTCAGGTATACTAGGCATTGGGTTATTTTCAGAGACACACGACCTTGATTATGTGACTTGCTGTGTGGTGCCCCCCCCACCACAACAGCGGCAGGGGGGTTGGGGGGGGGTGCATAAACCCCTACCCCATCTCCCAGCATTCAGCAGCGGTCAGCTATTTTCTTTTCATAAATTAGTTCGTTCTTCAAATGTCCGACATGCCTTTCTGTAGGCACACGGCAGGTCAACATAAGCTGCTGACCTATGAACAGCCGGCATCATCTAAGCTGTGGGTGGAGTCAAGTAGAGCCACAGGTGGGTATCCAAAGCCAAACCAAACAAAATGGGGGCTGGCAGCTCTCCAGACCTCCCAACACACCCCCCTGGGGGAGACAGCCACCATCCCAAACGAGCCAAACAGGCTCAGGCGACTCGCACCCTGTGAAGGGGGCCTATGCACTCAGGAAATCCATACGCTGGTGGCTGGAGGCTCTGAACATCACATCTGCCAAGATCCTCCATTTATCACCAGAGGGGGGCGCTGCACATCACAAGGGAGCCAAACTTTATAACCAGGGGAAGTTCACTAAGTCTGTAAACATGTGAAACTTGTCTTTGTGTCTCAGTCACAAGGCTGCTATCAGAAGGTTATCGAAGATAAGGGAAAAATCAGGGTACAATGAAAACATTGGGCCATACCTGCACGACCATAAACTCACAGAGGCAAATAAAGCCAGAATTGCATGTAAGACAACAATCTGATATACAACTGTAGTGTAGAACCTCAGCAGGCATGGAAAGTCTATTAAATGGTCTTTTGTTTGGCCTTTAGCCTTTATGCCGTTGAGCCACTGCTCCATAACAGTAAGCTCTTCCTCTCCATAAGAACAACTAAGGTAACACCCACCAGATGTCACATGATTCTTGTCGCCCTATCACCTTTCACTGTTGTGAAATTCCTGGCGCCTGCCGCTTATAAAACACTGAAAATATTGGTCCAGTCTTACAACATGACTAGAACGTGTCCCGCAAAAGTGCGGTTTTGGCACACGCCGAAACAGTTACTAAGCGGCAGACCCGCCACGTGTCGTTAGGTCATCCGCCTACGCTAATTGCTCTCCGTGTAAAATATGGCCGCCTTCCTGACCAGGACCTCTCACAGCCTTTTTAATGTGCCATCTGAGCACTATCTGTCAGTTCACATCTGTCAGTGACTTGAGATCCATGCTGGTGCCAGCATCTGATTGGATGATCCCTGGCTACCCAGCCAACCGGCAGCATCGGGTGATCACTCAGAGCTGGCCCCCAAACCCCCACCCCACTCTGACTCGGCACTCTCAGCTAGGCACACCCTCCTGTTCGATGTGGGGTAGAGGGACTAATGACCTTCCTGCAGAGTTTGAGAGTGACCAGATGCAGGCGATCGCTCGTCGAGGGCTGCCTTGGGTCTGGTGTGCGATTTGACAGGCCGGCCCCCATTCGCTGCTTCCACTGAAAACCGCTCTAAGTTCGGGGTAGAAACGCCCTTTTATAAACAGAACACTCACTGCTTTGACTGCATCTGGATCCCCGCTGAGCGCAGCCCACGTGACAGGTTACGCTGCAGTTCTGCGCGCATGAAAATCGCAGCGCCTAGCGCCTCCTGGAAGACGGAGCTGTCCCTCCCTGGCACACCAAAGTGCTCCAGGATCATTCAGCACTGTGCTTCACACCACGAATAACTCTCCTTTCAGGGGGCATAAAGAATCCTAACAGAGAAAAATGGCTGCTTATACCTATTTGATACAGCGATTGCTCTGGCACAAGCCAGGCTGTTACACACTGCTGCCTGCACTTTCCTGTAACTCTTCAGTCTAGATGGCAAGCCGATTATGTAAGAGCTTGGAAAAAGTAACAACTTACAGAACCTGTATCATCAGATCCTGCTGACTTCCCTCTGTGGCCTACGCTGACGGAATACATCAAAACGCTTTTATTAAACTAATGTCAGATCACCAAAATGTAATATTTCATTATCATGTCTGCCTGAGGTGAATGATTCAGTCCCTCACATAAGTATCAGTAAGTAATATCACGCCTTAATAAGGGAGGGCTCCTGGTGTGGCTTGTGTGCTTAAAATAGAGTACTTAGTTAGCATAAAGCTGTTTGGGCTAATAGCTCACTGGCAGTCATCCCAATCAAAACGTCAGTGGCTTCACAGTCAATTCAATCACCGGTGGCATCTCACAGAATACCCGTTTTATCGGCAGGGGGACGGGGTCCTTAGTACGGACGTCCTTAGTTCCGATCACCCGGGGCTGTAGCCCCGAGTATTTTTAAGTCTAGCCCCGAATATATTGACACTGAAAAAGCGAGAAGGCCCTGTCTGCAGATGGGAAAAGGAAGTACTACAGCAAATCAACACACAGACTGTGTAACGGAGCGGCACGTGACAACAGGACAGGGGAGTAGTCAAGTGATACACGGTGCAAAAAAGAAGTTGGAAGTTGCGTGCACCCAGCCAAAAAGCTCCGGTTTTAAAAACCTATCCAGCCTCCTTGGGTATTTTGAGGAGAAAACCCAAGGTAAATCATTGAATGTGGTTATTCACTTCAGTTCCAATTGGCTGGCTGTATTAGGCGCTTTCGCACCAAAGTTCAGGAACCTGGTTCTCTCTTGACCGGGAACTTTCAAAACTCCTGGACCTTTCTGCTAAATAAGCATGGAAGACACAAAAAGCTCGTAGGTTAAACTTCACATATTATTCGAAATTACCCCACCACCCCCAAAACGGGACGCAGACTTTTATTTATATTTTACGTATGCGACCCAAGACATGTTTAAATTTCATTACTAAATCTGGCCGGCAGATCGATCTTTCATTTTCCACTAATAAGCGCAGGCAAGTTTCACCGCCACACCGGCGATATTAGACAAAAGTGTTGGTTATCGATAGTGTTACGACAGGACGGGGAAGCAGGTGAAGGGAGCCGTGAACATGGGCATACGGGGTTTATTCCAAGGTAACACACTGCAAACATGCAACGTTAATGACAGACCTGGGGAAACAGACTTGAACGCGGACTGAAATACACAAGACACGTCGAAATAACAGGAAACAGCTGGTCACAATCGGGGTTTCACATGAGGTAAATTAGAGGGTGTGGCACACAGGAGGATCGTACGAGCAGGTCATGACAGATAGAATATTCTGATGCAGAAATGTGGAGATGCAAGCAAAAAAACGTATTCATTAAATGTAATTGAAGTACAAAAATAATTCCATCTGCTCAATTTTTGCTCTGCTATTTATATAAATTTCCCGCATATATTTGCAAATAGAGGGACAGCATCCTTCGAAGGTCAAACAGAAAGTGTCAAATGGGGCGGTCTGACTGTCCCTGCCCTTAACCTTGAATCACGAAGGGCTGGCTCTATTGCCTAGGCAGGACACGCCCACTTTACCTATGCGCAATGACTTTTGCGATATGTTGAGCTGCAAAGGATCCAGAAGGATCTAGTGCATCCTGCACAGAGTGGGAGAATAAGGATGCATTTCTATACCACATTTGAAGCCCTCAACATGGGACAGTCCTGTTGCAGTGCTGTGACGCATTCGGTCTTTGAATGCAACTTTAGAAGGATGCAGCCCCTAAATTCAGACCGTGCCCTAGGAGTAGGAATTGCCTCCTAGGAACTACAGTCGGGCCAAGTTCCTGAGGTGTGAATGCGACAAAAGTTTCTGGTTCTGGTTCCTGAAATAAGTTCCTGCAGTGTGAAAGTGCCCGTTGGCATGACCATAAGAAGCAATATTTCCACAGCGCACTTGGGGGGAAAACACACACATACATCTCTGGAAAAAAATTACGAGACCACTCCATATTTTTAAAAAATATGCATTTCTAAATCCTGGTTTAATCCCGGTTCTGCTGGCAGGAGGCTACAGGCAGGTTTCTTCCAGGCTCAGAATTTCTAGACAGCAGTACATAAGAACAAGGTGAAGCAAGACATAACTGGGAAAGGCCAAAAACCACCCAGGTAAAGGGCAGAAGCAACTTTCTAAAGCCACAGGCTGTATCAGGCTCCTAGAAGCAGGACTGAGGTCCCATAAAGCAAGGAAGAAGCCCTTCATTAATGAGAACCAGGGAAGAACCAGACTGCAGTTTGTAAAAGAAAAAAAATAATTAATCTTAATATCTTCATAATATTGTATTGTCCAGAGACACAAACAGTACAGCCAGTCAGGCAGTGATGGTTATGATTAACTGCCACAGTCAGCTGAGCCAGGATACACGAGAGAATGGTATGTGTGTGTGTGTGTGTGTGAGAGAGAGAGAGAGAGAGAGAGAACTTGAAAGATATTTATATTTCTGTAAATCCATCTATCCATTTTCTGCACCCCTCCTGTCTTGCTCAGGGTGGCGGAGGTCTGGTGCCTGTTCCGGAGGCTTCAGGCGCAAGGCAGGGAATAACCCAGGATGGAATCATCATTTAGTCTTGTGAAATGGGATATGGTCTGGGATTTTGGATATTGTAATACAATTATATAACATAGAATTTGTATCTTCATGGTCCTAAAGGTGAGATGTGAGAAATTATTTATTTTCATAGAAATACGATATTTCATAGTCAGTAGCTAAACACCTCTCAATTTTCTTGAACTAACTTATATATATATAAAATATATATATTTTCAATAGCTAGAAATGCCTCTGAGTCCCGCTATGACCCAGGGGGATCCGTCAGGCACACTGTAACACCCAGAGAGAGTGGAGAATCCGGCCATGTCCACCAGTCCGCTTCGGCTCAGGATAGCCGGGGTCTGCAAGCCAGCTCTGTATTTGCTAATGACCTCACGTCACTGGAAGCTTGAGGTTTAGCGGCTATTATGTAAGATGCACTGCCATTGGTCCGCTTCCCCCACTAGCGTCAAGGGTCCCTGGATGTGGAGTCACATGTCAGGGATGGACTGCTGCGGAGCAAAGGCGAGGAGCATTAATGTGTGCGATGTGCTTTAAATACTGTAGCATCAAGGGACCCACACTTTTCATAGCAAGATATCGTGTGTTGTTACCTATCAAGTTTAACAAACACGTCCCTAAGCTGTCACCCTGCCCCTTGATTGACCCACCGCCCTGCGTGACAGGGAGCGGAAAACTAAGCCTTTGACATAAGCACATGGCCCATCTGGACTGGATTTCTTTAGTTATCTTTTGATGAAAAACCCTGACTGGACAATACCTGCCTTACCACAATAACCAGGGGATATTTGGGAGGGGGGGTGGTGGTTTCAGGATTTTATCTGTGAACATGCACCTCCATGCCAGCCTGAAATAAGAAAAGCAAGCCTGCAATTTCATCTGCCTTCCGGAAGATTCCCAGCTTCGGTGTCAGCCAGAGCACAAGGCTACATCACAGGGGCCAAGTATGTCAGCCTTATTATTTGTCAGAGTCTGTCTGGAAGGTATTAAAGTTTCTTTTTACCTGACATTTAATCCTGCAGATTTCTGCCTACAGGTTGTCTAACTCACTCATTTCATATTAAATATTAACGCAGTCAATATGCCACAGTTTGTTTTCTGTTTTCCGGAAGCCTGAGGACCATGGGGCAGTAATTAGGCCCCGTGTTTAATGTGCATCAGTCACCCGGGGACCCGGGGATTAGGGACATGCTTCTCCACGGAAGTAAAAGTGAGGCGTCCGGTAGCAGAGCTCAGCCGTGCTGCTGACGCAGACCCATCAGTATAAAGGAGCATCCTAGCTAATCCCCCCACCCGACCTCTTTTTATCCGCCCCGCCCCCCCCGCACCGGTCGTTCTGCAATCTGCACGAGTCACGCAGGCAGCAGTGAAGCGGGATTAGCGGCTAATCCGCGGAGCCATGACAGAGGATGTGAACCGAAACCGAAGTGGCAGGACAGGCCAGCGAATGTTCTCTCGAGAATCCTGTGATGTAAACAACAAAACACCTGCAGGAGGCGCTCCAGAGCTTTTCAGTGATTAACAAAAACATACTACACATTAAAAAAAACAATGAGGCATATTGTGGATAATTACCCATAAAACAAAATAGTAGGTTGGGTTTAATGCAGGTGGAGTTGTGGCTCTGAGGCTAGGGATCTGTGCCAGTAGATGAAAGGTTGCTGGTTCAAATCCTGTGAATGCCCAGAGTGATTCTATTCTGTTGGGCCCTTGAGTAAGGCCCTTATCCTGCAATTGCTTCATCCTGGGTATGATGTTAATCCACATCCAACCCTATAAGGAGGTTCTCCATCTTATAGGGAATAACTTGAGGGTTGGGTGTAGGATTGGCACTCCAGCCACCAGAAAAACCTCACACAGGTCCATTTGGACTAGTGTGGTGCTGAGGTATCACCTGCCACATGGCTGCACTCGGGTTCTCATCCCTGAGGTGGCTTGTCATGTAGTGGGTGCAGAAACACACTGTAATCAGTGCTGCTCCTTACCTCCTCTCATTCTGTTGAGTTTAAATGTCCATCCTCCACCCTGAACCTGCTTCTGGAGGCCTTCCAGAGCAGCATAAGGCCCACAGCAGGGGAACATCCTGGCTGGGATGCTGGTCTGTTGCAGAAGATATATATATATATACATATACACTCATATATATACATATACACTCATATATATACATATATACTCATATATATACACACACTCATGCAGTTTAGTGACACTAGTGCACCTAACTATTTTTTTTTTTATTGGATTGCGGGAGGAAACCCAGGGGAGAAAATACTGAGGGCTACAATGGAAACCAGCACGGGAATCTGCTGTCATTTGGCAGCTGGGGGGGGCCTTGCTATATTTTGCTATTTGCGATGATATAGGCCACTGTTTCCCAATCCGGTCCTTGGGGTCCCACAGCCAGTCCGTGTTTTTGCTCCCTCCGAGCTCCCTGCCAGACAGTCCACATTCTTGCTGGGACCTGGGAGGGAGCAGAAACATGGACTGTCTGTGGGTCCCCAAGGACCGGACTGGGAAACACTGATACAGGCTATATCCTCCTGAGACCCAGGGAAAAAAGTGTCCTTCAATTGTAGGTTATTTGTCTTTGAAGGAAATAAGACATCTTACAATTTAGATTTTTTTAAATTTGTTTTTTATTTTTAATTTCACAGCATGTCCTCTTTAGTGTAGAACAGGAATAAATACGTTTCCTTACATCAGTGAAAAGATAGATGCAAAAATCCACTACAATGGACATAAATGAATGGGTGGGGTCTCTGGAGGATATAATGGCAGGGTTGGAAAAGACAGACTGCCCCCCACCAGGAAAATTCCCGACTATCCCCATGGCCAGGCCTCGCCTACCAATGAGCCACTCAGTTACATTTAACAACACGTCTGAATCTATAGGAATATTTATACCTCGGAACGATCGCAAGACTTTACGGAAGTGGACAAAATACCGTGCGTCTGTTTCGCCAGCGTTAACAGGCTGTAAGTCATTTGGATGTGTTGTGATGGGATCCTGCTCTCTCTCTGATTTGGAAAAATGGTATCAAAGCAAGTGGAGTCCCAGTGTGCCTGTTAACTTCTGCTGGACCCTTAAGAGGGACGTTCCTGAGGCAGAGTACAGCAGAGAATCACACACTTCCACCTTTATATATATAACATAAAGTTTATTTGTGTTATCACTCAAAATCCTTGCGTGATTCACCTGTTTTGATTCTTGCATCAAAAAGAAAGTAACTTTTTTTTTTACGGGTGTAATGAACATCATAGGTGTTCCTGAAGAGTATTGAGGAATGTTTTTGTAATCGACTGATTCTTCATTTGTGGGAGAAGTTCACCGCTGGTCGAATGGTTACAGGGCCAGGTGGGGGGCCAGGAATGGTTCACGCTGCATAGTAATGGGGGGAGGGGGCGTTATTGCTGCATTCACAGACTGCTAAAGATGGGCGTCTGCATCACACCAGACCTCCAGAGGTCCTTAAAGTGACAGAAATGCATTCCTCCCTTTTTTTTCTCCCTCTTCATTCCTCCCTTTCTTATTCATCATCTTGGGAGCACTTTACACCCTCTTCATATTTGCATCTTACTGTCTTTGCGGGACCCGCTAGGCTCAGTTTTCACAAATTTCACATGTCCCCTCTAACTTGAGGGGGGTGGCATGGGTGGGTGGAAGACCTGCATTGTCAGCAAAACTGCATCTTTTAACTTTTTTGGGAAGATACTGCTTTAGTAATAGCATCTGTCTGGGTTTTTGGAAACTTTTAAACCAAATATAACTATGCGAAACACACAATTTAACTTAGGATGTGAACTCTAGTGCCGCCAGTGGTAAACGTCCCTTCTATATGATGAAAATAATTAAGTATGAGTATATATATATATATATTTATGAGTGCGAGTATATTGATTGTGCAGTAAGCCTCACCGCGTGCCAAGGAAAGTGGACCCTTTTCCTATTTGGTGAAAGCTGGTTCCTTTGTAATGTCAACAAGGAAAATTGCCACAAGTCTCTGAAAAACAGATGATGCATAAATGATGCATAGAACCCAGCCCAGGGCCCTGCTACATGTGGGAGGGGCCCCCGGAAGGAGAACTGCTCCTCACATTCACCCGCCCGGCTGGTTAGCGGCACGGCCCCTGCCGGGTGTGGTTCAGCCCCACCACAGAAGCCACTTCACTGCGGCCGTTTGGGTGGATGAAGACGGAAAAGACCGAACATCAGCATTATTATTCCAAATAAACGTGTGATTTTGTTAAATTTACTCAGCAGCTGCAGAATGTGCAGTAGTTTGCGATTAATGCATTGATCTTGGGTGCTGCATTTTAGTTCAGTTCTAATGAACAGAAATATGAAATTTTATTAACTAAATATTTACTAGCTGGTTTATTATCTAAATCTCAAGTGACCAGGTTGTGGGGTGTATAATGTGATTAATTTCAAGAAAGGTTACAGGTTACAGTATATTAGTTCATGATTAGTAACAGTATATTACAATTTCATATTTCAGTAAGCGTACTGATTATACAGGGCAATATATTTTGCTCAGTCTAACCATAAATTAATGTTTTCATTCATGTTTTCATAAATAAACGTGTTCATAACCGTGCACAACTATCATAGCATTAAACCATAAATTTGTCTGGATTTTGTTTTGTTTTGTCATTTTCGTCTGCCTTTTTATTCACTGAAAGATGGGTATGCCACAGTTTCGTCTCATAGTGTGGGTTGTTATTGAACAGAATCTTGGCTGCAGCTGTGCTCACCCTTAAGGTCCGGCGTGCGTGACACCGTTCAGCTTTCTGCTGCGTCAGCAGCTTAAGAAAAACACATCATTTCCAGAACGAACCATGACTGTGACCCATAAGAGAGGAGGTTCGGGCAGCGGGTCTAAAATACAATTGTGACACCCTTCTCAACTTTCCAAACCCCGTCAGAGTGACATGGGGGGGGGGCTACATTTCATGAAACCGTAGAGCCAAAACATGTTTAAATAGCAGAGCGGTTGCGTGTGACTCAGCGGAATATTCTAGGTGAGAGGAGCAGCACTGCAGGGAATTCAGCGAAGCCCCTGCTTCATAAAAGCCAGTGGCCTTGTAGACAATTGTTCTGCTTTAATTTGATATAATTAACAATTGTTTAAGAAATAAAAGGTATTCTTAGCCACTCCCCTTTACAGAGTATGTTTTACTGAATAACTTGCATGGATGTAAGCTACTTGCCTCTCTTTGTTCTGGTATTTACATGTTACTACACGTGGATCTCATGTTTACCTTATAACCCCCAAACCATACAGTATAAAAAAGCAGCCAATGAGTCAGTAAACACCAACCCCCCATTTTCAATTGTTAGTCTCTCTTAATTTGGGAATATTTACTAAGGAGCCTCCTTGTCCAAGACAATGACTGGAATTTTAATCAGGACTTGGTCTGCCAAAATGTCATGTTCAATCAGATGTGCACGTTCCTGCTTCTTTATAAGACATGCAACACGATGGTGGAGCTGCATTGTCAGATCAATAATGGGACAATGTGCCAGCACACGTCCTTAAGCCTTCAGAGTTTTTGCCAACTTTTGCCGAGTCATAGCATACTGGATCTCAGGAGTGGTCACACTCTTGTTTACCTGAGAGTATATATCACTTGTTGACACATCTGTGCCTTAAAATCACAGGGAGTCCCTGCAGTGGAATAATTCACATGCTCGGCCAGTAGGAGGTGCAGTGGTGAAGCAGTAAACCCACAATCTGAAGGTCATGTGACACTTCTCTGTGGCGCTACTGAGGCAGGTGCTGAATTTGACAGATATCCAGCTGAGCCAATGGATAGGAAATATCAATGTTTTTGAATAAAACCATAAGCTGAATAATAAAACCTATAAAATCCAAGTTCTAAGGGAACGTTATTGGCTAGCTAGTCTGCTTAAGAGCCTCCCACCTCCATGACTGGGGGTTCGAATCACACTCCCACTCTGTATGTCATTTGCATGTTCTCCATGATATTACCCATGATGTACATTATACTGGCAAAAGTACTACACCTACAGGAACTTCTATGACATCCCATTCTAAATCCGTAGGCATCAGTGTGGAGTTGGTCCCCCTCTTTGCAGCTATAACAGCTGCCACTCTTCTGGGAAGGCTTTCCACAAGGTTCTGGAGCAGGGGTGCCCAACTCCAGTCCTGGAGGGCCGGAGCCCCATGTAGCTTAGTTCTTTTCCTTTTCTACCATAAATGATTCAGCTCAAGAGCTGTGTGGTAATTAGCACAAGGAGCTGAATCAGGTGTGTTAAATGAGGGGAAACTCAAAAATTTGCAGGGCTCTGGCCCTCCAGGACTGGAGTTGGGCACCCCTGTTCTGGAGTGTGTCTGTGGGAATTTTTGCCCATTCATCCAAAAGAGTATTTGTGAGGTCAGACACTGATGTTGGACATGAAGGCTTGGTTATGAGCATGAGAACATGAGAAATTTACAAACAAGCGGAGGCCATTTGGCCCATCAAGCTCGTTTGGGGAGAACTTAACTAATAGCTTAAAGTTCTCAATCTCTGTTCTAGTTCATCCCACAAGTGTTCAGTGGGGTTGAGGTCAAGGCTCTGTGCGGGCCAGTCAAGTTCTTCCACATCAAATTCACCCGATGATGTCTTTTTGGACCTTGTTTTGTGCACTGGGGCACAGTCATGCTGGAACAGAAACGGACCTTCCCCAAACTGTTCCCACAAAGTTGGAAGCATATAATTCCCCAAAATGTCTTGGTATGCTGAAGCACTAAGAGTTCCCTTCACTGGAACTAAGGGGCCCAGCCCAAGCCCTGAAAAACAACCCCATACCATCATCCCTCCTCCACCAAACTTTACAGTTGGCACAGTGCAGTCAGGCAGGTAATGTTCTCCTGGCATCCGCCAAACCCAGACTCGTCCATCAGACTGCCAGACAGAGAAGCGTGAATCATCACTCCATAGAACATGTTTTCACTGCTCCAGAGTCCAGTGGCAGCGTGCTTTACACCACTGCATCTGACACTTGGCATTGCGCTTTGTGATGTGAGGCTTGCATGCAGCTGCTTGGCCATGGAAGCCCATTCCATGAAGCTCCTGGTGCACAGTTTTAGTACTGAGTCAACAGAGCGTTGGCGACTTTTACGCACTATGAGCCTCAGCACTCAGTGACCCCGCTCTGTTACTTTCTGTGGTCCGTCATTTTGCGCGTGAGTTTCTGTTGTTCCTAAACGCTTCAACTTTACAATAATACCACAGTTGACTGTAGAATATCTAGCAGGGAAGAAATTTCACGAACTGCCTTATTGCAAAGATGGCACCCTATGACAGTACCACGCTTGAATTCACTGAGCTCTTCAGAATGACCCATTCTTTCACAAAAATTTGTAAACCTGACTGCATGGCTAGGTGCTTGATTTTATACATCTATGGCAGTGGATCTGAATGAAACACCTGAATTCATTGATTAAGAGGTGTGTCCCAATACTTTTGTCTACTTTTGCCCTATTATAGACTGGCACACCATCCAGATTGTACAAGGCTTGTGTCCGATGCTGTCTGGAATAGGCCACAGACCCCAGACCCACCATGATCCTGCTCAGGATAACTGATTCCTGACAGTACTAAATATACCGCAGGGGAAACAAGCTCATTATTTTCAGGGGCAAAGCTTGGTGGCCCAGTTTTGGCAAGTGAACTCAGGAGGATGTCAAAAAATTGAGGTTTATACAAGATACGATGCGGAAATCACGTTACACACGACTTACGCTTCCTGGGCGTGTTCTCCTACCCAGACAAGGCAGGCAGTGACCTGCTGAAACACTGAGACGGGCATGCAGTGCTGTCTAACAACCAAATCTTTGCTTGGATGAGGTGTCTGTAGCAATACAGCACATTACTGTATATACAGGATAGTACTGGATATTCTGGACTTTCATTATCAGTTACTCAAGATGCATCAAAGTATAAAATGTATTATTTACATTTTTAAATAAATACCATTTTAAAAATATATTACATAATAATGGATCAGTACCCTGGAAGTGTACAGTATTTCAGAATCACTTTGGACAGGCTTGATTTGGACAAAGCCCCCAACCCCACCCCCCCGACCTCTACTTGCTTTTGAATGTTTCTCAAAGTATTTTTTTTCTTTTCTTGCTACAGTATTATTTACATTATTAATGGATATAAATAGTCATACAAAGACAATTATTTATCTCCCTGGAGCGCAAGTAGCACAAGGGACTCGTTACTTGAAAACTCCTGGTTCTGGTCCCAAATGTGGCTTCTGTATAGGTCCATTCTGCGACACGCCTCATCTGACTTGGCCCAGTAAATTAAAATACAACTGTATAAATGGGCAAATTTGGAAGCTGCTTTACAGAGAGTTCCGAGTAAACACAGCAAATTTTTTTTTTTGGGCAGAATTTAGAAGGTTTGGCGGACGGCCAAGGAAGGACGTCAGCGGGTTTTGTTTACCAGGCCAGCGGCTGGTGTTCACGTGAGCCCTGCGGGGAGTCCACCAGCGCGGCTATGTGTCACCGGCAGGCAGCTCAATTAATCAGCTCAGGGCGGGGTCAGTCTGGGCCCCCCAAGTGGATCAGTCGCTAAATGCACCCATCCCCCACCGTAGACCTTATGGCTCCTAGCCACAACTTCTGCTGATCTATGCTCTGACCTGGGAGCGGGCAGCTCGATGTAGCTAATGCCCGCTACCAGGGGGATGAGCGGGCAGCTCGATGTAGCTAATGCCCGCTGCCAGGGGGATGAGCGGGCAGCTCGATGTAGCTAATGCCCGCTGCCAGGGGGATGAGCGGGCAGCTCGATGTAGCTAATGCCCGCTGCCAGGGGGATGAGTGGGCAGCTCAGACGTGGCCATTAGCCGTCACTGTGTCGCTCCTCCTGTGTGCAGCACTGTCCTCAGCTCCAAAGCATGAAAAACAGTTACCCTACTTAGGCAGAGCAGAATCAGCAGAGTCATTCCCTTATTTAGTCATTCTGCATTTTAGCAAAGACTCTTATTTTGAAACAGAACAGCTGTAGTTAAAAAAGATAAGTAAAATTAGGCCCACCATGCTATACAAAAGTTTTCGTTCCAATTTTTTTTTTGCCATTCCGCTATAGGAATACTGAATGCAAATGAGACAAAAAGCATATTTGCATATTTTACATTCCTAAACTGCTATATTGCAATTTTATATTGCGGTTTGTAAATATTTGCAGGCTTTACTTGTTTTAAGCTTATCAGGGGCCGTTCGGGGTATGAGCACATGCTTAAGCTCCTTGGGGATGGATAAGATAAGAGCAGGAAGCCAGACTCCCTAACCTTCCTGTAGCTGGGCAGAGAACTTATTTTGCATTGTTTACGTCAGGCCTGTGCAAAAATACAGGAAACCAGAGTAGTTGGTCAATTTTTATATATATATATATATATATATGTATATATATATAAAGGTCACACATAAAATAAACAGTGCCGATTCTAAATTACTGGAGATAATATTGATGACACAATAGAAATTTATAAGTTATATGTACCTTATCTGCTTAAAAAGCCAGATGCACATATTAATGTTCTGCGAAGAACTGACCGTTTCTCCCTCTGTGAGGTATTTAATGTGTGAAGAGCGTTCAGACGTCCATGTGTGAAGGTGAAGGTGAGGCAGCTCCTCCTACATGGGTCTGTTCCAGCTGGCTTAGCCGGGGTGCCGAGCAGAGGCCCTGAGACGGGCTTCTCCGTCTATCGCGCTCGGATGTGGGACTACATCAACAAAATCCATTTTGGTCCCAGGGGGCCTTTACAAATTCCCTCGGCATTCGCCTTTAATATATCAGAGCCATAACAAACGCCCTGAGTGATATTTTAATGCTGTGTGTCACGTTTCTACAGTAGGACTAAGAATTGGCAGGGAGACACTAGTAGGCTAATGCTAACCAATAAAATGCTGGATGTAGCTCAGCATATATAAAAAAAACAATTATCGTATTATTACAAATGTTTTAAGTGCAATAATTAATAATAATAATAGCAAACCCATCCATCTGCTCACGCAGGTCAGGGCTGCAAAGAGCCTGGGAACTATAACAGGTAGCAGGGAAACTCCCTGCACAGGATGCCAGTACATTGCAGATAATATTGATATCATGTTTATCGTTTCATATGAATCGCATTTCATATGAACAATATGTTGCATTTTATATCATTTTCTGTATTTTTTACATCTTTACTGTCAATCAAGGACGTAATTGTAATATATATTGGGGGACACACGCCCCCCCCCCCCAGGATATTTAGATCTGCTCCCAATGTCCCGCAATATATAATTATGGCC
>JABJVO010000042.1:9702071-9720368 GCA_026770805.1 Boulengeromyrus knoepffleri | reverse complement strand
TGGAAAAAAAGGGGGGGGGGGCCAACCAAATGAGATGCAGAATGGGTGTACCAAAAAGGGGGGAAAAAAAAAAGGCAAAAAATTTTGGGGCCCCCCCCCCCCCCCCCCCCCCATGGTTACCGCCTTGCTCTCTATATTACCTGTTTTGAGTTATTGTAAAATTATTGTGTACAGACTTGAGGCTTCCCGCAATTCAGATTTCCTAATCTGACTTCGTGAAATTTCTTACAAACAGAAAACAACTTCCAGTGTGCTTGGTCTCATGAAGTGTTATTTATTTAAAACATACACGCCTGTCAATTTTCCTCTGCCCACAAGAGGATAGTAATTAATGCATTTGAACTGAGAAGTTCGGCAACATCTCATCTTTTTGTGCTTAAAATAATCTTGCGTGTGTTGTTTGTTTAATGACTTATCAAACATACATGACAAAAGACCGGCACTCGTGAACTTTCACAAAATCAACATTAGATTTTATTTCCAACGCAAACAGCTGAACAGAAAACTGCTCTTACAGAGATTCTTCTTTGCAGTAGAAAATCATCTGGCATAGCCCTTGACATTCACCTCCACTTTACACTTGCACAAACGAAGCAATTTACACAACATCCGCCATTTTCAGTGTAGGAAGATAAACAGTGCTCAATCAAACAGGAAGGACCAAAAAAAAACGCACGAAAAAAAAGTTTCACTCATCGCACTTTTCCTTTGGACCCCCGGCCACAGACACCCCTCACTTCCGTGACATGCATAACTCACAGATAACTTTTTAACTCTTTCGCTACTTTTCCTCAGTTTCACATATTACTGCAATCGCACAGCGTGGGATTTTAAAAAAAACGACAATGCAGAAGCAACACAACGATAAAACGAGCAGTGAACTGGCTGAATAGAAAAGTGCAGTGCAGCAGGATCTTTAACCAGATAAAAATAGGCAAACTCGTATGTGCAAAGGGGCAGGTTAAATATCTTTAACCGTCTGGGAGCTGACTGGGGTGTGGAAGGATTACAATTTCCTTGTTTTATTGCTGTTGCTTTGTATGTCATTGCGCGAACGGTGCAGTTATATTAACAAACCTTCAACATGAAGGACCCGCTAAAAACCAGTGACTCTCCTTTAACATTCGCAGACTCCACAGGCATATTTCATTCAGTGCAAAAAAATCTCGCCCTCTTTTTTTCCTCCATTAAAACAACTTTCTGGTGAAATGAACACACCATCTGCATCAATGGGCGTCAGGTCGTTCTGTGTTAAACAGGGAGTTCCACTAAATTACTCTATATAAGTGCATTTCACCTATGCTCGTCTAAAGACAAAGGCACTTTTCTACACACGTTTAAGAAAAAATTCCGTCTTCACTGCACATAAAACTAGCAAAATATATATATCTAGGCATAGTGCCCGAAATGCTGCTTCATCGCAGAAATACCCACAAGATACGTCAACCTGCCGACACAGCCATATCGCTTTAGCGTTTTTCTTTTTTAAAGACGGAGTATTTCAGAAGTACTATTCCGTCGTTTACGCGAAAACGGTATCAGAGACAGCAACAGAGGAAGGCATCTATATAACAGTTTATCGGGTGAAAATGAACAAACCCCTTTAGTTCATGGCACGCATTAGAAAACCTTTCCGTCTCTGTCCTCGTGCCTTTGACGTTTTTTCTAGGTACAATGAAACATTTCAGTTTTAAAACAAAACTATGTTAACCTTAATAATCTCAAGGATGCCATATTACGTAACAATCCGGGTATTTGGATACTACTCAAATTAAATTTGGAATTTAGTGTAGTTAAATCCACTTCTACCATTTGTTCATGCACTGTAACGACTTTCCCACAAAATGGCCTGAAATAAAATGAAAGGCAGGAAACTTAGGAAATAATTTTTTTTAACAGCTCTATGTCCCTCCCTGGTCCTTTTTTTAAATTGATAGGCTGTCATCCTAAAATAGGGAATCACACAGGACATATCAGGCCCCCACATGTGAAGTATAGCAGATGTCTTCAGTCTGCCCTGGGTAGTTACCAGTAGGGGGCACTGTTGTCAACGTGACCCCAGCTCTGCCACTCAGGGAAGAATCCGCTGGACGTCCTGGGACTGCCGAACTGGTCGAACTCCATCTCAGGCCGTTTGCTGCTGCATTTGATCTCTGATACCTTTTTCTGTGTTGTGAGCAGGGAGGGACGGCCATCGCTCTCCCACTCTGTGTGGACCAGCCCATAGTTCTTCCCATCATTGTTGTCCCAGTACGTCTGGTCTGGGGTCTTGTAGCATATGCAGAACTCCCCTCGCTCGTCGTGTGGCACGGTACTGGGCAGGTCGATGATGAAGGAGAAGGTGTCAGTGTCTGTGCAGCCGTACACATTGTTCATAAACGTGCAATCCACGTCCGTGAAGGTCTTCCACGTGTCGAAAGTTATCCGCACCTGCACTGACTTCTCAAAACTAATATTCTTGACTTTTACCGTGCCGGCTAGGGACCTTTCCTGAAGTGTGCAATTCTCCAGACACACAAAGTTGTTCTTGAGGCGATTCCTGAAGTCCAGGTAATCTGCTGCAGGCTGAGGGAAGTCAAGAGCCAGGCTCTTCTCTCTGGCGGTTTTCAAACTGACTGCAGTTTCCCCGATATCAGTCAGGTCAAACTGCAGTTCTGACAGGGGGTCTTCTTCAGACTCTGAGAACAGGTGGATGGCTGTGAGTGACATACCTTTGGAGTCAGCGAAGATCACCCTCTTCTTTCCTTTGGCCTTCTGGCTTTTCCATCCCAAGCTGGCCGTTTGCATTTCCTGCTTGCTGCTGATGCATGGCCGCAGCGGTTTGTACCTGTTGACCAGGTTCCTGGCCCTGCACTCCTCGTACGAACTCAGGAAAGTCCGGAGAGGAGGAGAGTGTGCCAGGCAGATCCTCATCGCCACGTCAACGGGCATGATGGCATCTGGGATTGGCCTGGGGTTCAAGATATGCAGTACCCTATAAAAGAAGCCACTGTTAGTAATTAAGACAGCATATAGAAACATGACAAGGAAACTAACAATGTAATTTTATCCAGAGTTTAATGGTTATTACTGAGATAACACTATTAGGATAAGTAAGATAAAAGTGATTAACATACTTTCTAACATGATATTTTTAATTGCAATATGCAATGGTAATAAACGTTGTTTCAACTTTAAAATAATAGATAACACGTAATCATTTAATTTACTTTACTAACTTTAAAAATGCATTCAGAAGACGTATTATTCATCATTAATGGTTTTTCCTTATGTAGTAAAAATATGTTACGTTAGGTCTTTTTTTTAAAGCAACAACTAATGAATAACATTAAAACGAAGAAAGCTAAATCAATATCATCATACAGAAAGCCACGTCAAATGGTACGCATAAACTTTGATACTGGGTTATTTTTTGATGGGACCTACGTCGTATTTTTTGCGTTTTACCTGGTGCAATTCATCGAGAAGATTAACGTCAGAAATGCCCAAATACAAAGTCGCTGCAGCTGAATCAATGGACGGCGCGAACGATCATTTGCAAATTAATGATGCAAAGATTTTCTTATGCGTTATCTTGCCTGTTTCCTTTCCACACGCCCCCTCCTCGGCGCAGCTGAACCCCACTGGCACCGTCCACGGCGCTCGCAACCGGGATATCAAGCCGATTTGCATATTTCGTTATTAATGCCAGCCAAGTGGCCAATGGCAGCATGGCGAAGTTATACTTCGCCAATCAGCGATCAGAATGCCTCTGACCTTGCGTGCATGTGCCGGAGAAAGTGGATTGGGGGCTTTGACACATTTTAGATTTCAGACTCAGGGCGGACCTCTGTCGGCTGCTATTAAAAGTTATAAGGAATTAGTTCTTCGCCAAAGTGTTTTTACGGTTCATATACTGTTGAAACAAATACATGAGGTACTCGATACGGGCCACATGCAGGTTGTTTTGAAACTTACTGCTCATTATCGGCATTAACTAATGCCAATTTTCTTTGATATTTAAATCTCCTCTTATTATTGTCTAATAATATAATAACTTTGTAACTGGTGTTTTGCATTACTGTTCAGATATTTAGTTACGAACATTACTGAGTGACAGAGCTCTGAGGATGCCAAAATAGAGCGAAGAAGACACATGCTTACAAAAACAAATAATTCAGATTACTTCTGTTCAGTGAGACTTTTCAGAGGCAGTGTGATATGTCGAGTTAACTTACTTCGGTTAAGTCTGATTCAGAGACAACCGAATGATTAAATCAATCAGATTATGATGAGCAAAAACATCCGTGAATATAGGTACTATTCAGTCTAACAAGTCTTCGGAGACTAGTGGCTTGTGAACAACATAATGAATGACAGCAGAATAAAATCATCGTGTATTTTGTGCCTTTCAAAAGAATATGTTATGCAAAAATGTGTAAAAAATTATCGATTTAAATAATCTTTGATAATGCGCAATTTACAAAAAAAGAAAAAAGGTAATCCTATCCAAAGAGTTCATGGTCACAGAGCATGGGTGATACACATAAATAAATCTAGGCCACGTGTTAATCATCAATTTTTTGTGACATACTAAATATTTACATGAATGGCTGCAATACAAATATAAACATGTCTAACAATGATTAAACTGTTAGTAAGTTTTATAATTAAAATCAATACTTTTCTTTCAAAAAACACTGCTGATGGTAAAAAAGGTATTTTAGTACCACACTTGTCATCTGATGTAAATATGTTAAAGTTTGTTGCTGGTTACACTGGAAATTACAACCTTTGAATAGGTACAAATAAACCCGTACAAATTTTAAAGAGCACATCAGTGGTAGTATTTATATATTTCAAGAAGTGATTATTTTAAATACCATGCAGTTTATTCAATATTTCACAAATTTAAAAGGGAATATACATTTACACTGCTCCCGTTACAAAAATATTGTGTTGTGAGTTTTTAGAATACTCTGTAAAGTTACAATGGTTACATGTCATGCTCAATGCATTCTGGGAATATTGGATAAGCTGTATGAAAAATTCTTGGATAGAATAGAAAATTTCAGTTTATCAATCAGTGTGTTTCCAACAACTTATCATAGTCAGGGTTGTGGGAAATGTCACTTTAAAAATGTTTCCTATGTACTGTATGGATATTTTAAGAACAAGTATGTGAGCATCTACTTTTAGTATACGGCAAGCTAAATTAAGTGTGGTATGGTGTCTCAGCAAATGACGCTGTTGTCTTATGTCTCTTGGAGTGTGCGTGCATGTGTGTATGTGTGTGTATGTATGTGTGTGTGTGTGTGTGTGTGGGGGGGGTTCAAGCCTACGGTGTTTGTGCATGTACAGAGCCGTAGCCAGGATTTTTAAAAATACCTATATCAAAAGTATTTAGCCATTCCTAGGTGTACCCGTAAAGGACGATGGTTATTGGAGTTGAAGAAAAAATACTGAAGACTTGACCTCGTTGTTCTCAATGGTAAGTAGAGGCATGTGGATGTAGTTCCCTATGAAGGACTGACATCCAGTCCAGGGTGTACCCCTGTCTTACGCCCTCTGCTACTTAATTTACATAAAACACATCTGGAATTAAAATGGGCATTGACACCAAAACATGTATTATAACTGGGATGTGTCCATAATAACCTCTTTACCTCTTTAGCTGTCTGTATGTAGTAAAGGGTACGGTATAGTAGCACTTAATTTGACCTTTTTAACATGAACCCAGACCGCTTCATCTCTCAGTAAGCAGCCGACCTGACTTCAGGCACGTACTCGCAGACCTTTGCGACGGGAGACTACTGGCTGTCAGGAGAGGAAAACTCGCGCGATGATTGGCCAGAAAGTTTAGCTCATACGAACCCGGAAGTGCTTGGCAGTCTGCCTCGCTGTGTTCACAACAGCGTATTCAAGCTTCTGCGTTTGGCGGCGGTGGTGAAGTACGTATTTCATGCTGCTAAATCTGAGTAGCAGTTTTATTTCACGTGAAAGATTCCAAAGACAAAGATCGGCTGCAAAGAAAAGCAGCTGGTTTGTAGTAATAATAATCCACAGTGACAGCAGTTTGCTAAAATGAATTATTTGTAACACTATCTAGCAACTCGAAGCTTGAAAATCATAAATTGACAGTTTCTTGTGCAGCAGTATAGTTGAACATATTACTTAATAAAGAAACAAAAATATAATCTGTCGCAAAAGGCATAACAAAGAAATGGAATTGTTGCAGTTACTCTCGAAATACTTTAGACTACGAATTCTGTTGTTTTTTTTCGTCACTTTGCTGTTAAAGTGTACGGGCGTTGCTTAAAATGAAATATAGTGTACAATATATTCAAGCTTCCCAAGAGAACTATGGACCCGCTGTACAAAGTATGTTGTACAGCTTGTACAAGTCATCTGGACAGACTATTTTGAGATCTGCTTATGCAATATTGGTTCTAGAGGAGTACTATCTTATTGCAAACAAATTATACACTTGATGCAAAGAATTTGCAGCTACTCTAGTTATAGTCTTAAACATACATAATAATAACCATTGTGAAAATCCTGGTACCTTAAGTGATGCATAGATGTGTATAAGGTCAGACCACACACAAACCACAGATAGGCCTAAGGCACATGCAAGGCACATATTACAAAAAAGACACAGTGCAATGCAAAGCCTGTATGGAATTCCCGAATTTGACTACTTTTTTAACATAGGACATGGGACACAAAGCAGGCGGCACCGTGCAGCGTGAATTCCTGGCGGCGTGCCTAGCTGAGAAAGGCACCGTCCGATATAGAAGTTGAAATCCCGTGCTCAGAGTCGCAGGAAGGAATTTCACCGTCATATTTTTAGTTGAACGATGACAGGTTGAAATATCATAAATCACTCTCTGCAGAGAAGAGAGGGGCAACAAGATCACGATAAAGGACTTCAGAGCCATTACCAGTGCTTAATGATGGTCTAAGTCACCATGTAATACTATATTAACAATATTAACTAAGTCTAAAGTAACAAACAATGACCTCTAAATTGTTACAGAACCTGCTGTTTAAAGTGGTTTAGTCCTTACTTTTACAGACTATGGTATGCAACGTTAAGACTCCTTATGCAATAAAACTCATGGGTTAACTGCATTCAGTTACGCTACACCTGTTGGAGATTTCATTGAATGAATAGAGCTGGAACCTCCCCAGTCTGTGACGGACACAGTGGGACGCGAGTCTATTTTTATTACAGCTGTCTCAAACAGATGCCTTTGACAGGATTTCAGCACTAGCGCAGAGTGGAATTACATAATCTGCCCTTGACCAGCTACAGTTACTTCATGACATACTGGCTCTGTCTGAAAGCTTTCACCCCACCGATCTTTCATCACGGCCTGCAAACACACGGCACGGTGGGTGGAATTTGAAATGGGAAAAAAAAGGCATTAATCTGCCGCAACGTTCACACCAACGTGCAGCAAATTTTACGTGATACGCAACAGAAGTATGTAGTGACCAGACCATGATGAAATTAGCAGAACCTATCGGCACCCATTTGGGGCCGTTGTCATACGATGTAACAAAAAAGCAAAGTTAAGAAGATGGTTTAATGTTATATTCTCTGATTAAAGTGAAAACCCTGCATAGGGCAAGCAGGTATAGATAATGGAGAGATGGATATGTCTCCAACAAGAAAAGATGCCCCACCTCAGGCAGTAGTCAATCCTTTAAATGTAATAATTCATCATTTATTACATTAGTGACATATTGTGATGTATTTCCTTATTTGTTTTCTTCTGCAGGCCCTGATTTAAGTTAGGCTATAATTTCGTTAAACTTAATATTGCTTCCTCAGAAAGTCTAATAACAACCGTTTAGTAGTTCATTAGAAATCTACCCGTTAGCATATCATTTAAAAGAATAAATTAACCATCAACCACAACCAAAGTGTGGTTTTCGTAAAGATCAGTCTGAATCATGGTGTGTTACGGTAAAATAAGCTGCTTTCATTGTGAAAGACACTGTAGCTCTGCAGCGTGCTGCGGACTGCGACGTGAGTCTGTATTATCAGCAATGAGATCCTATTGACTTACTGTGTACTTCATTTTATCCATCCATTTTACATTCCTACCCATTATTCTGGTCGGGGTCTTGAAGTGGGGGAGGGGGGTTGAACCACATAGGACCGGGTTACAGATAAGGGGCACACCCTAGATGACATGCCAGTCCATCGCAAGACACATGTACGCACACCCACTTATAACATAGATCACCACAACTTATTCAGTTTCAAAGATCTGCTCTGTGATCTGTCTGAAGAGAAAAATATTCTTTAAACTTATGGAAATGGATACATAGTATTTTTGTTGACAGATACTTGTATGGATAAGAGATAGATGCTTATGTGGACCAGATGATGAAATATGAAATGACAGGGAATGACCTTGTAACACAGCGTTTCTTTGTACTTATAAAAATAGAAAATTTTACATTTGCATCCATATTCCATATTATAGATAGAGTTACTGCTCAATAGTGTGGGAGCTGTTTCATGAGTCTCCCAGGATATTGTATCAAGGTGCTGAATATAGGCCAACATAAAACTGAAGAAACGTTTCCATGGAAACGTTTTCATTTTTTATTGCATCATTTTAGAAACGTATTCTAATAAAGAACAATTGCAACAGGTGTATAAACCAGTAAAATCAATATGTAAAATGATTTTTATTAATACCAGTTTACATTACTTCGAATTTATGTAACTGTTTTGCAATCTGCTTTCGTAATTGTGCATCTACTACCACCTAGTGTCGATATGCTGTATTTTAAAATAGGCCAATGTTTTCCTTTCTCTTTAAACTGTCATTATAGGGTTTAGTCCGTTTGAAATACATCAGATGATTAAGTTTAATTTAATAATAATCATCATCGCGGGATTCTGGCTGCGCTGAAATCCTGCCGCTATTTCGAGACGCGGGGGCTGTGCTGCTCTGCGCGGTCACGTGACTCGCGGAACGTCACGCTCTCTGGCAGAAACACGGGCGGCCGCCGAGATGTGGCCTCCGGCGGGCATCCTGGCCGCTTTCGCCTCGCTCACCGCTGACTGATTCCTCGCACATCTCGGCAGCGTGTCACGGTTCGGGCGACGCGAATCCGCCGTTGGACGGTCTGCATGGCGCGCCGTTGTCGGCTCGGTTGAAGGACGTTCTGGGGTAGCTGTCATGGTTGTGGGCGGTTGAAGGCGCCCTTTACAGATCGGCGAGACGCCCCCTCGGGGACCCTCTACCACCACCGTAAATAACAAACAGCTCACGCCGCCCAGCTAAGGCCGCCACCCGCTCGCTAGTCAGCCGCCAGCTCCCTCAGACTGATGTCGACCCGGCGCTGCTCCGGAGTCTCCGGCTCGGCTGGTGGCTCGTCGTCCCCGGGCGCCGAGGCCCCGGCCTCCGCCGACCCCGCTCGGGAGCTATTCGAGGCGTGCAGGAACGGCGACTTGGAGCGGGTCAAGAAGCAGATGAGCCCGGAGAGCGTGAACAGCCGCGACACGGCGGGCAGGAAGTCGACGCCGCTGCATTTCGCCGCCGGTGAGGCCCTCCGCCGCGGGGCTGCCTGCGGCTTTCAGCCGCCCCCTCCCCGTTAACGCCAGCTTGATGGGGCGCCGCTTTACCAAGCGTTAATGTTCAACGATTTACTGTCGGCGAATATTAAATCCGCTGGCGGGGTGCGCGTGTGTGTGTTTGGGTGTACAATTAGCCGGGCTGCTAACCAGCTGGGGGGGTAGGGTTAGCTGGGTATACATACACTTACAGTAACTAGCAGCTGGACCAGAACGATCAGTCAGTGCGGGTGACATGACGGGCATTAAAACAGTATCCCTGTTGTTATGGACGTTGATATTCCTGTCTTGATTATTTTTAGGGGTCCAAGATCCATCGGTGCTGGATACCTATTATTATTATTATTATTATGTATTTACATCTTTGTGTTGCATTTCATACTCCTAATTCAATTTGTAGATTGATGTTGTCCAATGTGCATAAAATCCATCGCTTTTTATCTAATTCAGTCTTGCATGGCAGGGCTTGTGTTTTATCTCTTTGATGACGGAGTAGCCCGATCCTTTTCAGCTGCTAATCATTTCCCAGTCACTGTGGAGTGATCAGTGTGTTTGAGAATGACGAGTCGATGGCACGATGGCCGGCCAGGTCGTGTGCTGCCTGGGGATGCGAGTTGAGGTGTCTCCTCTTCCGTGGCCCTCAGGATTCGGCCGGCGGGACGTGGTCGAGTACCTGCTGCAGAACGGGGCCAATGTGCACGCCCGTGACGACGGCGGGCTCATCTCTCTGCACAACGCCTGCTCCTTCGGGCACGCCGAGGTGGTCAGCTTACTCCTGCACCATGGCGCTGATGCCAACTCCAAGGACAACTGGAACTATACCCCCCTGCACGAAGCCGCCATCAAGGGCAAGATTGACGTCTGCATAGGTGAGCCGTATCCTCGATGGCTCTGTTTTGAATTTATGGAAGTTCATCCACCTGCTGCAAAGTAATTTACTATCTGCAGGTTTAATACGAAAACGAATGTTTTTTTTTTTTTATTTTATTGCAATAAATGTATATGATATGTATTAACATATGAAATTATACTGTGTATTTAAACTGTTCCACAATGCATGAATAGGGTGTGTAAGTTGGTGCCGCGTATTCTGTTCAGAAATGCTGTGTAATTGAGCACATTTGCATATCACAGCCATGACTGTGGCTCTCGCCTGTCGATTTGCCTTTGACTTTGCCTGAGGTTTTTCCTCCATATCCCGCAGTGTTGCTCCAGCACGGCGCAGACCCGACCATTCGCAACACGGATGGAAGGACTCCCCTGGATCTGGCAGAGCCGTCCACCAAAGCCGTGCTGAACGGTGAGCGCGGGGTCCATCCAAGCGGGCCACCCAAAAACACCGCATCCCTGCCCAGGCGCCAAAACCGTCTGTATTCATCAAATTCCTCGCCCTGCCTGACTTTAGTCTCACTTGCCTTTTCGGCAAATAGTTTAAAGGGTGAGATAGATTAACTCATCTATCTTGCAGCTTTCACCAGATCATTCTGCCCACTTTAAGTGGCATCTTCAGCAAATAAAAAGATTTTTAGATGTTTCTTGAAAGACGCATAACATCATGGTTGTTGTGGAATGACATCTGATTTTAGCAGTGCAACCTCTAAAAATAAAGGTTATCTAATAGATGCTGTTCATGCAATATATTTACTGCATCGTTTTACTAAGCATCAAAACATTGTTTATGCTTGTATATCCATGGCTGCTGCCAGTGAAATAACATAACTAAGTCTTATATTGTTTCGTGAGTTACTGAGCGTAATCCAAAACTATGGAGAGTGTTGTTTGATCAGCAGACATAGTGATCAGCTGTTATATACCATCTGTATCCTTAACACCGTGTCGAATGTCTCTGTGTCGACAGTATACTTTGCTTTTTGCTTTACGTAATTACAGAAATTAACGTTATACACACTGTAATATGTATGTTTCAGGACCTTACAGAATTAAATGTTACGTGCTTCACTGGTGAAAGTAATTTTTTGTGATGGCTGTGAAATATGTATTTGATGGTCTGTTGGGAAATGTTGAAATCAAAACGAAAGAAAGACAATCCACTTCAATGTCATGCAGCTCGTCTAGAAGATGGTTCCGCATATTTTTTCCCATCTGGTACAAAGCATTAAGCATTTCTGTTAAAAAAGTGCTTGTGGTGTTTAGATATGGATGGCATTCAAAATTTTTGGTATAATTTCTTTCGTAGTAACTCACCATTTTAACTACATAGCTGATTTCTAGTAGTAAACGGTGTGCTTTTCTAAATGGGGGTGAGGCTTGCTGGAGGATATTGAATCTTGTTTAAATACCTGTTTGCTTACAAAAATAATGTGTCCTTTTCCCCCAATGTAGGTGAATACAGAAAAGATGACCTCCTTGAGAGTGCGAGGTGCAGTGTGCCAAAATTCTGTTGCTATTTTGTCATTAGATGCTGGGCGATTTCAGTAGCTGCGACAATTTACCTGCTTTTTACACAAAATGACGTAATCACTTCCTAGTGATATTTGGTACAGTAATCTGTTCAGCTTAAGCAGCTTTACATTACAGCAGATGTCCCATTCGTCCTTAAATCGTTAATAACTGTGGCTGCTGAAATTTTTCTTAGTTAAGACTTTCATGCATTTTAACGGTAAGTAATGTTTCTTATTTTTTGCTTTCGTTGATTTTCAGGAGCGGAAACGAAGAAAAACTGATGTCCCTTCTGACACCGTTGAATGTCAACTGTCATGCCAGTGATGGAAGGAAGGTAAGGGAGTGTTTCTTTATACACATGAAAAGATACATTTCTGAACAAAAACTATATATATAAATGTAGCTTCTACGTCGTTCAACAACATGGGAAGATGCGTTATTTACGTGATTTGTAAGAAGGTGTGTGATCGCGGGGTTGAGTATGTCCTCTGTTCCCTGTCCTCAGTCCACCCCCTTGCACCTGGCAGCGGGATACAACCGCGTGAAAACGGTGCAGCTTCTCTTGCAGCACGGCGCCGACGTCCACGCCAAGGACAAAGGGTAGGCCGCATTCCCGTGTTGCCCGTACACTGTAATGGCCGCCACCGTTCACGCTGCCCTTGTCTTTCCACAGCGACCTCGTGCCCCTGCACAACGCCTGCTCCTACGGTCATTACGAAGTGACAGATTTACTGGTGAAGGTGAGTCGGGCTGACATGGCGTGAAGCGTTTTTTGTGGAACGTTCCGGAATTATGGGTCAGTAGAGTGCGTGTTTGGTTGCATTCCTTTCTAAGCACCCCCCTTGCCCTGCAGCATGGTGCCTGCATCAATGCCATGGACCTGTGGCAGTTCACCCCCTTGCACGAGGCGGCCTCGAAGAACCGTGTTGAGGTGTGCTCCCTTCTTCTCAGCCACGGGGCTGACCCCACCTTCTTGAACTGCCACAACAAGAGCGCCATCGACCTGGCGCCCACCGCTCCGCTCCGTCAGCGCCTGGCGTGTGAGTGGCCCTTCCTCCCTGACCCGGTGGCCAGCCTCCAGGTGACGGCACACTGACCCCTTGTGGCCGCCCGCTGTCTCTGCAGATGAGTTCAAGGGTCACGGCCTGTTGCAGGCCTCGCGGGATGCGGACGTGGCTCGGGTCAAGAAGCACCTGACAGCGGAGTCTATTAACTTCAAGCACCCCCAGACCTACGAGACGGCGCTGGTGAGCGTCTCAGCCAGAGTAAACGGGGCCGCAAGTGTTTATTCACCAGACCTTTGACGTCTGTGCTCGTTAATCTATCATCAGCTTCCCAATAATTCCATTTTATCATGCATATAGTTATACAAGCCTGATCCCTTCCAGGAAAACACTCATTAGCTAAACACTCATCACAAATTAATTCTCCTTTATAGTGCTTGTCAATTTTTTATTAGTTTTAGAGGTCATGTGTTTCCTAGTGCAGCCCAGATTGTAGATGGTGAGATCATAAAAATGGTGGCAATCTTAATCATACTCCGTGACCATGACGACATCGGGGAAAATTCTAGAATTTTTTTCGCAGGCCCCGAAAGCAGTGAGAGGCGCTCATACGCCCAGTGTTTATGGAGTCGGGCCACTATGTTGTTTGAGCTGCTAGTTAGGTTGCTGTTTGTATTGTTTTACATGAATGTCAGTATGCAGAGAATAAAAGCCGTCATTTATAATCTAAAACACACTTTGTCTTTTTTGTCCCCTTACAGCACTATGCGGCTGCCTCTCCATATCCAAAGAGAAAACAAGTGTGTGAACTACTGCTGAGGAAGGGGGGCAATGTCAATGAAAAGTGCAGAGAGTATGTGACTCGAGTCTGCCGTCTTACCTCTAGGGGGCGTGCCGTCGGTTTATTCCTCATGCGGCTGCTTGATCTGCCTGATGGAACATGTATAACTTGAAAGTGTGCGTGTTTGTGTCCCAGCTTTCTGACTCCGCTGCATCTGGCTTCCGAAAAGTCCCACAACGACGTCATCGAGGTGCTTGTGAAACACGAGGCGAAAGTGAGTCTTGTTTTTCGCGCTAACCGTGAGAGATCGGGGTCGGCCCTGGCCGGCCGCCGTGCGAAGCTGCCAGTTCGTTCCCTGTCTCTTTGAACATCTCCACAAAGACACTAACAGCTGGGTGGGGTCCCGGTCCCCCCCCCGGTCTGTGTCCGCAGGTGAACGCCCTTGACAGCATGGGCCAGACCGCCCTGCACCGTGCCGCTCGCTGCGGCCACCTGCAAACCTGCCGCCTGCTCCTCAGCTCGGGCTGCGACCCCCTCATCATGTCGCTGCAGGGCTTCTCGCCCTCCCAGATGGGCAACCAGAGCGTGCAGGAGGTGCTGCAAGGTACGCCCCGGGGGTGCCTCGCTGCTCCCGAGTACTTAACATCAAGCAGTGCGGTAGAATAGCTAGCTATTTTTACGAGATTAAAAACTGTAACTAGCTTTTGGCAATCAAGCATCTGGAGTTTAATTACCGCGAAGTTCCAGATTTAGCGTATCCCTCCGGAGGGTGATCGGCTATTCTCAGTGTAGCCGTTACTGGTTTCCCTTTGTGCCCCCTCCCTGTCCAGAGGGCGTGTTTATCGGAAACTCGGACGTGGACCGGCAGTTACTGGAGGCGTCCAAGTCTGGGGACCTGGAGATCGTCAAGGTGAACGGCGCGGAGACCTCGTTACCGCGCGCCGTCCGTCTGTCTGCTGGAAGCGCTACAGCGGCGTGGCTGTAACCACCTTCTGCCCTCTCCTCTCCCCCACGCAGAAGCTGTGCGCCCTCCAGAACGTGAACTGCAGGGATGCAGAGGGCCGGCAGTCCACGCCCCTGCACTTTGCGGCAGGGTACAACCGCGTGGCTGTGGTGGACTACCTGCTGCAGCATGGAGCTGACGTCCACGCTAAAGATAAGGGGTACAGTCACACCGAAATAGGCAAAATAATCCTACAGTTTGAGTTGAGAGTTTTGAGAGAAACATGCATGACTTGCATTAATCGTTTGATTATGTTTCAGTTCACGTTTAGTCACCTAGGAAACGCTTGCACCTGAGCACTGTGGAGCATGTGCAAACTGTAGACCCCGGAGAGAGTGTTTATTGGCTGTTTGCGCTGAGCGGCCTGTCATCTCCTCACGACAGGGGCCTCGTCCCCCTGCACAACGCCTGCTCCTACGGCCACTACGAGGTGGCGGAGCTGCTGGTCATGCACGGCGCCGTCGTCAACGTGGCTGACCTGTGGAAGTTCACCCCTCTGCACGAAGCCGCCGCCAAAGGCAAATACGAGATCTGCAAGCTTCTGCTCCAGGTACGGAGGCCGTCTTTGTCTCGCCGTGATCCGTGACCAGGAGCAGAAATTTCATGTGCCCCTGTGCGTGGCAGTACCAGGGCTCACCTGACGGTGGCACCAGCAAGGTCACATAATGATGGCACAATAGGCAAAGTCACTTACTTGAAATCTCTAAATATCCAGCTATTAAAAATATTAGTTTTGCTTAAAAGCATGTTATAGTAGCAAGTGAATAGTGTGACAGAATGTCGTAGCCAGTTTCACTGTCAAGTAGAATTTAATTTTACCTTGTTTTCTGTTCCTCAAGGGTTCACAGAAGTTTACTTGTATATTATGGCATGTTGGTTTGGGGAAACCTCAAGTAGAGATCTGTTTTGATGTATTTTTAATGCAGAGTTATGATGAGACTTCCTTTTACCGTAAATTGAAAGAATTTTTTTTGTCGTTCTGAATATATTGCTCCACGTTCAATAATAATAATAAAAAACTATTCCCTAAAAGTCCCGTTAGTCCATAGGGGAAGGATCAAAGCCGTGTGCTTACAGCCTTTTTGGAACGGCGCTGCCCTTTCAAAATTTTAAGTGTTACAAAAGCCTTGCAGACAGAACTATTAATGGCTGCCTTCTGCTCTTGAAAGGATTTGTTTCCTCTGTTCATTAGGGGCACTCTGCTTGAAGTCGCTTTTTGGAAATGTTTCTAGGCAGCCGGCTGGTTTGAGATTGGGGGGGCATTGTCTGCCCATCCATCCATCCATCTTTCTGTAGTCGCTTATCCAGTACATGGTCGCATGCAGGCTTTGCCAGGAAAGGCAGGGGACACCTTGGATAGGATGTCAGTCTATTACGGGGCTTGCAATCACAGACTAGGGGCGACACCAAGTCACCTGACCGTGTCTTTGGACCGCAGTACAAAATCCGAGTGTCCGGAGGAAACCTTAACGACATGGGGAGGGATCTCCCCACATACACATTGCGGGGGCAGCATTTGAAATGGCAAATAAACCCACAGCTGTGCACGTCAGTAAGAGTGATGGGGGAGGGGGGTGCTGGCTGCAGTCAGAGGGGGGTCTGCGATCAGCACCATCTCAATGGTGGCCTAAGCCAGTGGTCACCAAGCGAATCTAGACCTCTCAGCAGATTTAATCACTGGGGGATTTTTCAGACACAGTGGGCCTTGGCTTGGTGCAGCTGGTGAGGAAAAAATTGTTGGGGACCCCTGACCTAGTCTGCATTCACCCGTCATGTTATTGGATCCGTTACTTACCACCATAATCCATAATACCAGTATGAGCACAAGGGGTTCCAGTTTGAGCCAAGAGTTGTGTGTATACGTATTTTATTTAGATCTGTGGAATGAGAAGCTCCTCCTACTGATTTGCATATTTAGTTAGATGGTTATTCCTCCATCAGTCTGCTAGAACTTTATTGGCTTACAGCTGTAGATGCCTTAACAGACCGTGAGCGTGAATAAAAGAGCAGACGGCAGCGACCGGGTTTCCCCGTGTGTCCACAGCACGGCGCCGACCCGACCAAAAAGAACCGTGACGGGAACGCACCGCTGGACCTGGTGAAGGACAGCGACACGGACATCCAGGACCTGCTGCGGGGCGACGCCGCCCTGCTGGATGCAGCCAAGAAGGGCTGCCTGGCGCGTGTGAAGAAGCTGTGCAGGCCAGACAACGTCAATTGCAGGGACACGCAGGGCCGACACTCCACCCCGCTGCACCTCGCCGGTGAGCGTGTGCGGGCCCCGTCGCCGTGGCGATCTTGCCCAGTGGTCATCCTCGTGTTTCACCAGCACCTCGATGACGTCGTTTGTTTATACCAAACGCTGATACATTCTCTGCTGATACTCTTCATATCACCCTGAGGCTGATCATATCACTCTCTTTCTGTCCGACACACTCTCTCAGCTGGATACAACAACCTCGAGGTGGCTGAGTACCTGCTCCAGCACGACGCCGAGGTGAACTCGCAGGACAAAGGGGGCCTGATCCCTCTGCACAACGCTGCCTCCTACGGGGTGAGTCCCCTCCCTGCGAGTCATGTGTCCTGCTCAGAGATTCACCCCCCCGCCTACCACCCTCCCACCCTTGCTCCGAAGGTCCACGTTAGGGATGATGAGCGACGTTAACAATCAGCTCGCTCTGGGAGACAGAGGAAGGCTCTTCGTCCTCCTCCAAGGGCTCTCAAGAGCCGAAGTACTAATCAGCCTTTGTGGCTTAGCCCCGCCCCCCTGTCGTATGTAAAGGAGGCCCCTCCTTGCTGATTTACATTGCAGACGCCGTTCGTCCCGTCGTCCTCCAATCAGGGGGCCGAGTGTGTCCGCCAAGTGCGTCTCCACACAGTCTGCATCTTGAGCATGTCGCTGAAGGTTCTGGACGTGTTGGCCAGCAGATCACTGTGTCCTTTGTAGCTGGTGGGAGGGTGTGGCCTCTTCACTCATCTGAAAGGTCCCCCCCCCCCCCCCCCCCCCCCCCCCCCCCCCCCCCCCTCTTCTTCCCTCTTTCCTTCACTCCCACCTCTTCCGGGGGGCACCCCACCCCCCACCCCACCAACCCACCCCCACCCCCCACCACCCCCCTCCCATTTCCATCTTCTTCTTCATGTCTGATTAATCCATACACTGTGCTAGGAGGACACACACACACACACACACACACGCACACACACACACACACACACACCCACACACACACGCGCACGCAGCCAACAGTCACACACCAGTTCGCCTTTCTGTCTTTGTGAGGTTTCCAGCTCCATCCATCAGGTCACCTGGACGAAGCTCAAGACGAATGCCAATTTTTTTTTTTCTCTCTCTTATTGGAAAAAGCTTGGAGAGTTAAAAATAATAAAAACAATTTATTCGTGAAGATGTTTTCAAAGCATCTGATATTGAAGAGTCACCGTCTTTCCGGGGCCTTTATCTCGAATCCACTGCCCACAAAGACAGAAAAAAGGGGGCAAGTAGACGGACACTATCAGCAGACAGATG
>JABJVO010000042.1:9668044-9683934 GCA_026770805.1 Boulengeromyrus knoepffleri | reverse complement strand
GTGTAAGTCAACAGCAAATGAACATCTCCTTCTCTGGCTAGCCTGAAGTACAATACATAACTAGTCACTTTTACAGAATTAGCTAATCAAACCATTACTATAGTTGTTGCAGTTGTTGTGGTTATTATATGCTTATTTTTCTGATATACTTTCCAATTCATGCAATGATATGGAAAAAACAATCTCCCCTGCCTTAGATGGTGTGGTGGCTCTGAGGCTGGGCCATCAAAAGGTTTCCCGCTTGAATCCTATGAAGGCCAGCAGTGATTCTACTCCATTGGGCTCTTGAGCAGGGTCTTCGTCTTGGGTATGACGTTAAACTACATCCAGCCCTGCAGGCAGGACCTCCAACTTCCAGGGAAAATTTGGGGGTTGGTAGCAAGATTGGAACTGCAGCCACTGGGGGAAAAAAAAACTTCACACCGTTCCACAGCTGCACTGGGGTTCTTCTCCCTGAGGTGGTTCCTCGTGAGCAATGTGCTGTATCAGTGCTCACTCCTTACCTCCTCCTCCCTTATACCCAGTGCTTCTGGCATAGGCTCCAGGATCACTGCAGTCCATCTTCCATGACCAACAATCGAACATATGGTCACAACTAGCCTTAGGGGATCAGTGCGATTCTCTGGGTTCCTGTGATGCTTTCATAGAAAGAACAGAGGCTGTTGGTACAATGCATAAGATCATAAGAAATGTCCCATTTGGAAAAGTTTTTTTGAATGACATAATACTTACATTTATCCTTAGCTTTTGGTTTTTCCATCTACCTTTCATGATTTACCCTTGTTCCTGTTTTGGTTTATCCTGCCTGTGTTTTGTTTTATTATGTTTGTCAGTACTTTGGCTCTTAGTTATTCCTAGTGTTAGCTTTCAGTGTTTCATAGTGTTCAGTGTTTGTTGTATTCATGTTATTGTGTGTTTGTTCCTCTGCTCTACTGCTGAGTTTTGTTCCCTGTGTCTTCGCTTAGTTCCTTGGTTATGCTTTGTTTCATGGTTTTAGTTAATTTTGTATTTTTCCTCTTTGTTTTCTGACCCCTCCTGATCCTTTTGTTTTAGTACTTTTCCCCAGTATTCTTTTTGGTTGCCCCAATAAACCCCTGTTGTCTCTTTGAGCCACAAGTGGTTCGTCTGCACCATGCCCTGAGTCCGTAACAGATAGCCTTATATGAACCATGCTGTTTTTTTCATATGGGATAACACACACTGCGGCATAACATTTTATTCTGTAATATTTGAGCAGTTTCAATGTGTGTGGACTTTGCATGTTCTCCCAGTGATGTTGTGGGGTTTCCTCTGGTTATTCTGGTTTCCCCCCACAGTCCAAAAACATGCCGAGATTAATAGAGTTTCCAAATTATAATTGTTTTATATATATATAATTATAATTGTTTCCCTGTTTTAGATGTACCCCACTTCTGCTGTGTTTTACTATGTTCTGCATATTCTTATGGTCCTAGTCCTTCCTAGTATTGTTACCCAAGTGTTTGCTATGTTTCCTAGTTAGTGCATTGACTATCTTTCCCAGTTTTTGTGATCATTAAGTGTTACTGATTCGACCTGTTGCTTGATGTCCTGTGCTGTCATTGATTGGTTGTTTTTCTCCTGATTCTCACCTGTTCCTTGTTTGCCCTTGTTTTCTGTGTGGTTGTAAGTATATGCCCTCACCTTGTTCTTCGAGGAGTCATTGATGATGTCACTGCGTGTTTGTAGATGTAGTTGTTACCTCAAATCCTGTTGTCTGCTGTCTGCATCTGATATCTGTGCCTGTTATCTGTAGCCCTGGTTGTTCCCTAGTTCTGCTTCTGGTGTTTGTCTGTTCCTAGTTATGTTAGTTTTAGTTTAAGTCTCACCTTTTCCTGTTTTTATTGACCCCCCGCAGTCTCTTTACTTTGTGGTTTACCCGTGTTGTTTTCCGTTTTTATGAATTAACCCCTTGTTCCGTGAAGCTGTACCATGGATCATCACTCTTTTCCTGCCTGTTCCATGCCAAGCCGTAACAATAAACGAATGGCAGAAGGCGTCAGCCTATGAGAGAATAGGTCTTTGTGTTTCGGTATTTGAACTAAGTTCCTACAGACTTCAGGGCTCTTTTGAATCACGTATTGACCTGATAGGTCAATTTATATTAAGCTTTGTGCACATATGACAATTATCACATCACATTCAGTGCAGCAACTCTTCTTTTGTCGATTTAATCTTGCTTCAAAGTTGGTCAGAATCCTTATCTTAATACACAGCTAGGCGCACTTACCAACCTTGGGTATGTTGTCCAAAAGCTCCTGTCAAAAACTTACATTGAATCGTACAGTTGTTACCAGCTACGCCTTTGGGAAACATGCCACTTATTGATTAGGGACAGTAGTTTGATGTATCAGGGCTTCTTAAAGATGAGAGATGCATGCACAAGCAGCACCTGGTTTCGCTACCCTTCTGAAACGGACTCGCCTCAACGTTTCACCAGTTACCCCTGTCGTTGCAGTTCACTTTTGTGCAGAGCACTACAATTACTAGCAGCTTTCATTTTCGTTGAATACATTTTATCAAATAACCACAAGAGAGCCTCAGAATTGTTATGAAAGAATATTGCCACCCTAAACTTCAATGCACTGTGGAAATCAGCCTTTCAGTTAGGCCTATATAAAAGTTACTATGGACACACGATGCTATCATGTCCAAAATGTATCGGCCAGTTGGACGGCCAAAGACCCAGTCATGCTACTCACTGAGGGGGCATTGGGAGAAGTCCAAGCATGTCCTTAAAGGATTAGAGGGGCACTGTTGCCCTCTGCTGGAGCAACCAGGCCTGGCGCTCTTACAATAACATCTTGATATCCACACCTTGGCTGCAGGTCCATCGTGACATCAAAGCATTAAGATATAACAACAATGGAAAGGTAGTGGGGTGTTCAAATGCAGCGTTGTGTTTAATTTGACGTAGGCTGTTTAATCGTATATTATTTTAAGTCTTAGTAGGCGTATTGTTATATGCTTGTATTATTTCTGTAAAGCACATTGACCTCTGTGTATGATAATGTGCCGTATAAATAAACTTCCCTTGCCTTGCCTAAGACTAAACAAGCCTGGAGAAAGCTTTTATTAGCTGAACAGTAGTATCCTACTGTCAGACTCACCAAACAAAACATTATCTAGTGTAGCCAAAATGCATCAGCTATACACTGAATTGTGACGTCGAATTAAATTTCGATGTGTTGCTTCCATAGAAAGTGGTCACTTTGTTTCAGGTTCAAATTAGGTGACTTGTTCTCCTGGCATTTGAATTATGACTCTAAGGTAACGGGAAGCCTATGTAGGGTGTTTGTCTGTATAAGTCTGAAATATTGGGTCTTTTCTAGTCGTGACATATTGTGGAAATGCCACCGCACTTTTTACTAATGACCATTGTGATGCAGCCATATTTTTACTTCATGTTGTTATAACCAATTACTTGAGAAAAAAAATGGATTTGTGCTATGGATCTTGAGATGACTTTTAAGGGTTATCTTCATGTGGCATCGATGTAACATGAGCAGATACGCTGATTAAATGGTTTTGTAATATGGACTAAAAGCAAAGAAAAATAAAATAAAATCCTTACGTGGCAACCATATTGCAAGAAACATTCATTAAGATACTGTAAATATATTTCAAATAGTTATTTAGTGCTCTTCTGGCACATTTTGATTACATAATTGGTCTTGTAGTACAAATGGCTTTTGTTCTGTCTGATTACTTGAGTCTGGGCAATGCGATCGTTTTGAAGACTCCGGAGACATCGACTGTGACCCTCAGCAAGAGAGCAGCTGAGAAATGCGACGAGCAGAGGGTCATTGAGATGGGCGCAATCAGGGACAGAAGCACCCCCATCCTGTTCCCAAACCCCATTGAGCGTAATTAGGCTGTGACTAAGCGTCGAGGATCTGCTGCCCTGGTCTCCGTTGGACTTTCCAGGCTGCGGTAATTGACTACCTTTCATCTGGAGGTGAGGAAAAGGGGAAATAAAGACATTCTACACAGTATCAACATAAATACCATGAATGCATAGTTTCTGGTCAGACATTCATGGCCGCTGGCTCTAATCAGTGACAGTGGCTCGTCGGCCTGTGGTTGCTACACTAGCTGGTCGGCCATTATGCTGAGCATCCTAAGAGTACATAGACCTTCTCTTTTCTCATCACTGCCATTAGATTTGTGTGCATGCATGCTAAACACAAGCCCGGCATGGAAGGGCTTAGACCACAACGAGAGAACCTCGAGCCCTCCAACTACTGGCCTGTCAGACGGGAAGACAAGTTTCCAAAAATAAGCAAATACATAAATATTGTATACATTGTAAAAATAAATAAAAAGCTGAACCGAGATTAATTCATTCCAGGCTGATATTAAAAGCAATTGAACCGCAAACGAAACAGGCGAAATACTTGACTGCTAAGAATGTTCACTTGCTCTATTGCAATTTTCTGACTGACTAGCATATAATTGTAGCATGAAATCTAAATAAATGTGGTAAAAGGACATTGGAAAATGTTTTACACATAATACACATATTTAACACACAGTGGCACAGATTCAGCATGTATGACAGGTCAGTGGAGTTTGGTTCTGTAGCTTGCTTAAGATTTAAACATAGGCCTTATACGTGTAACTTTTTTCTTAAGCAGGTTCTGGCTTTGTATTACATGCACGTGGTCTTATTCGTGCAAACGAACTCATCGTTCTGGTATGCCTTACGGTAATTTTATTTACTCGTTTGACGTGTTTTTACGAGTTTTACCCTGCCTGACTTTTGGACGGCGTCCTTGATAAGCGCCATTAAAGGTGAAGAGGAGGTGTGTGGTTTCAATAAGTTTGTGTCCTTCTATAAAGCTTCTAGGCACTATAGTACAAATCATACAAAATAGGACAGCAATCGTACAAAAGGCTTTTAAATGAATGATAAAAGGAGAGTAAAACACATATGAGAAGAATTCCTTTGGCTGCATTTACTTTTGCCGTCCGCTGTATGTGTAACTGTCCTACTAGAGAAAAGTGTAGAATGCTAAGGAACTTCTTTGGCTTTGGAAATAAAGATTTAGATGAATGTATAGCACGAACACAATTGAATAAACACTAATGCAACGTTTGCCCTAAACAACAGGCCTGTTGCCCTAAACAACAAAATAATCTTTTCTCACAGATTATTTTCCAAACCAACATTTTGGGAAATATTAGTAAATCTTTTGGAATATCTCTTCTTGGAAACTCTGCTGATGCAACTGTTTACCTATAGCAGTGGAGAGCACTTTGAATTTTCCTTTATTTTTCTTTGGTCATTTTTCTGTGAAACGATGCTCCCCCCCCCCACAAAGACTCAGATTTATGTAATTCAAGGCCAGCTGTGAAGAGAATGTCTGAGGAGAATAATGTTTTATATCAGGTGATATTGTGTTGAGTTTTCTTAATAAGGAAATCTGGAACTGATTTTCTGTTAGTTTATGTCATTTGCTTGTGTTTGCCCTAGTTAAATACCAAGATACTAAGTTTTAATAGCAAAAGCAACAATATATGAAAATGACCAGTGTCTTACTGTAAGGTCCACACAAACTTACTGTGCACAAAGCCAAACAGTGACATTATTCATTTGCCAGTTGCACCACCTGTAACACACTTAAGAAAGACTTCCTCACCAGTTCTGTGTACAATTTTTGACAGTCCGACAATGCACTGCGTCAGTTTAACACTGATTGCGATATCGAAAACTGCAGTGTTGACCTTGCAATTTTCAGCTAACTTTTGATTACTTTCTGCCCAGTCTTTTACAAATCACTGACTTATTTTTTCCCTTAAACTTCCTACCAAGTCACGTTTCCGTAATTACTGGAAGAAATGGTAAAATAAAATATCATTGTCTTTCTTCGTTTTCAACCACTAGGGGGAGCGCTCAAACAAATTCTTTAAATTCTCATTGAAAGAAATGATTAAATCGCAAAAACGAGAAATTGACAATTAACGGTTTAAGTAGATTAAATCCATCAATACAATGCACATCTATATGTTGACACTTTCTTCAGAATTTGCCATAATATCACATGATGGAACGCATCTACCCAACCTTGTAGGGGCTGTTTGCTTATGACTAGGGAAGCTGAGCCTAAGATATATTTCAGTGTTCTACGTGTGAATCAGAAACATCGCTGAGCCTTAAAGAGTAGACAGGCTCAGTAATGGGGACCAATATGCCTCAGATTTGGGTCCCAGCTCTGCCTTCTTCTTGTGGCAGCTTGTGAACTCAAAGTCAGAGGAAGCGGATAGGTTGCTTTAGACTGTTCTGTTAATATCGATCCATCCATGCGCCATATTACTTATCTAGTATAGATCCAGGCAACACCAGGCACAAGCTAGAGGAACACCTTGGACTGGACGCCAGTGCATCATATCAGACATAGACCTAAGTAAGTAATAAAATCGCTTGTAGAAATTTTGCACAAGTAAACAAAGAATTCTATATTTCATAAAAGTAGCGCCCCGTCCAGCGTAAGGCCTGTGTTTGGAGGCTCCAGGACGTCCTAAGCCAGTAAGCGGTGGCCCAGTCAGAAACCACTGTTTGGGTTATTCTTCAGATTAATTATCGTATTGAATGTTAAAATAGCTTATTAAGTTATGTGTGAAGTCCCTGGAGAATGAAATGCATACTTTACAGCAGAATGATCAAGAAAATAGATTAGTTGTAGCCTACCATTCACACAGCACGAAGGATATTTTCCCTTTAAGTGTGAATTTTCACTTAAATTGCAAGGTAAACATTTTATTATATTCATCTCTGGGCCAAAGCAAGATTGATATGAAACCTTGACAAATACTTCTGTCTTATAGTTATTTCTGAAGCATTCAGTGACAGATGATCTTTCCTCTCCAGCCAACTGGAGTGTTATTTTGTGTTGGTCATCTGTTTTCATGTCTGCTGCGGTATTAGCTGCCTGAGATGCTCTTCAGGGCAATTTAAAGCAACACGCACACATTACATGGGCATGAACCAGAGATCAGTGCGTGAGCGAGAGACCACTTTTGGCTTGTAATGTATTTTTCCATCTAGTCAGGATGTCAGAAAAGCGCCAGTTTTTCTGGGCCATATAACATTTACAACGACACTAGAAATCACCAGGTTATCAAAAACTTGTGCTTCTCTTCTCACGGTGTCATAATACCGTGTGAAGCCTGTTCTGTAGTGTTAGCCCAGCCAAATTCATCCTTCATAAGTGTACCTGCAAGTCCATCCTCCTCTCACTGAATGAGCAACACTGTTTTCTCCAAAACAATTCACAGGGCATGAATACATGTGTCATAGTAAACAAATCTAATGGCAAATTACAATAAACTAAACATGAATTTGTGGAATTTTTATCTGATGACTCAGACACGCTAAAAACAACATTTCTGTCCCCACAAAGACATTTTAAGTCGAACAGAAATACCGTAGCTTCTTCTTACTCTGACTGACCAATGTAGTGCTTTTAATAATTAAACCATAAGCCATTTCTTCCTTCATGAGAAAGTAATACATGATGTGCTCTCTCCCCGTCTCTTTGCTGTTTGTCGGGATGCCGTTTTTGTTCATTTCGAAGTCTTCTTTTTTTTTTTTTTGCCCTCCAAACTTATATATGGTATAAGCATATATGGTGACCCAGGGTGTCAGATCCCGCCAGTAGCCTACATCTGAGGGAGCACTGTCCGACATCAACGGCACGGCGAACGCTTCGCGTATTCCGCCGTCTCCGAGAGAGGCTGTCTGAGAGACTATGCCGCCATTAAAGCTGCCCTTGCAGGGCTGGAGGTCCTGGGCTTTGTTCTCCCGAGATGAAAAAGCCGCCGACATAATGCACCTTTTAAGTCCAGGTGCGTCTGCACCTTTTTTCCATGCCGTCCCCTCCCTGTGCCTTGACGGTTCATACATGTTTCAAAAAGTAAAAATAAACAGATGTCTCCAAAGGATGATTTGCCCCGCAGCAAAATGGATAGATGGGGGGGAAAAATGGTCAGTGCAGCAGACCCAAGTCAGGATCAGAAGTGACAGTAGGCCTTCTTGGTCTCCAGAGATCTCTGGATGACGATCAAAGACAATGCATGAAGGGGATCTTTTAAATTGGCGACTGGGAAAAATTTGCACATCAGTAAGAAAAGGGAAGTTAATGGGAGAAATTAGCTTATCAGTAGGAAAAGGTGAGATAAGTTTAAGGGTGCTTGTTGACAGACTGTAGTTACAGCATCAGTAATTGAAAGTTAATAATGCCTGGTTAGTTCTCATAGCCTAACTGGTGAAGTTAGCGGTTCAGAATGTTGTGCTTCCTGGCATATAACTCACAACCTTCATAGCTTCATGCAAACCTCAGGGTTTATTTCTGCATCAACTAGTCCTAAGATCTGGGGCCTGGATCATGAAGCTGGAGTGAGTGAATGTATATAAAGTCCATTTAAATTGGAGCACCTTAAATCCGACAAATTATCCAGCTAAACAACAAATCTTACTTTGTGATACAGGCGGCAGCAAAGTACTGAATTTTGTATGAACAAAATTCTTCCTTTTAGACATTGTGGAGTGTGACATTTATTTTTAATGAATAAAATATACCTAAACTCCGTTAAGTGGTTGGAAGCAGGCTGGATAAAATGCCTCTGATCTCACGTGTACTTGTTTCAATCTGGATTTTGATGGAAATTATCTGTTGATGCAAACAATGAACTTCAACAACAATGCTATCAAGCGAGCCCAGGCGTAGACTGCTCTGTCTTTGGTGGGTCGTTGAAGACTGCCTCCAAGCAGGAGCACAAAGAGCTTTGCGGCATTTTCATGGAGCTCTTGGTGAATCTCAGTATGTGTACTTGACCATACTTGTGTTTTACATCATCTTCCATCACCAAAGACTAGTTCCAATATTAAGAACACAAGAACATGAGGACAGTAAAAATGCCCGAATGTCATTCTTGCCCAACCCTAAATGTCAACAATTCATCAGTTGCATCCTCACCAAATGAGAACAGTCCCATGATTCAACCCCCCCCCCCCCAGTTCGCTTTTGGAAGGCATATTCGACGCACCGGTCTTGCTATAACGACGAGTACGGATTTTGCGTTCTTGGTATTGAGATTCACCCTCTGTTTTGGCCCTTAGCACTGTGGGCACCTCAGGGGCCTCAGAAAGCAAGATTGTTTGCTTAACCAGATAACTTCTTGGATTTATGGTAGTTCGGGCTAAGTGGACTTAATCTCCATTCACTTTGGATTTAGCCCAGACAACCTTAAATCCAACAAGTTTTGGGGCGAAGCAAAGAATCCTGCTCCATGAAACAGGTCCCAGATTCTCTAGGATCCTCAAAGACACCAAAGCTCTCTGTGAGACTCCAGCATCGACTCCCCTCGTCATTGCAGCTCCGTATTTTTGCTTGTTTTCATATTGAGTCGTGCTGGGGCCACTTCCCACGTCTCTCACTCACCCATATGAAGTTATTTCCCCTCTCATCAAGCCCCCTTACAGCAGGAACCATTAGTTCTGTTCCTTCGTACAAACAGCACTTTATAGCAGCTGCAATTAAGCAAATGATTATGTTTGCACTCCGTTGAGCGCCACATGAAAGCTTCACTGAGGTTGCTGCGTTAGGTAGTAATGAACGTTGCGTCACTGCTTCTGGGCATCGCCGTCGTCAATAAGCAGAAGTACCATCCGGTCGTATTAACTGGACGTCTCAATTAAACTTCTGCCTTCGAAAGGAAAGTGTAGCTAATATGTCTGTTTTCACCCCCGCTGTCTCATTAAGCTGCCATTGGCTATATTTAATTCCCTGCATCACCAAGACCTTGGTGTAAAATTAAAGCATCCAGATGTCTTTTCGGAGCTCGGAAGCAGATTTATGTCACCTTATTTGATGGACATTAGCATGCATACAAATTACAGCAGCTTACAAATTACTGTGTTGCATCGCGCATAATTGCCCTTAGACCTAAAACCTATTGACTCATGGAATCAAGGAGATTTTAAAGGCAACATTAGATAAGAGTCAGTATGATTATTATAAGGGTGGCGTGGTGTCTCTGTGGGCAGCACTGTCACCCCCCCCCCCCCCGTCATGCATGTTCTCAATGTATCACCTGAGTTCCACCAGCAGTCAAAACATATGCAGTTAGATATGATGGTGTCTCTACTTTGTGTGATACAGGATGTTTCTCTGCTTTGTGCCCGATGGGATAAGTCCTAGGTTTCCATGAGACCCAAACCAAGGTACGTAGTTGGAAAGTGGAAGGACCATAGTTATGTCGTCCCTGTGAAATATGGTGAAATATGAAGCATAAAATACCATAAATATAAAACAAAACAAACAAAAAAATCTGCATTGTGTTTTGTCTTTCGTTTGATTTTTATTGTCCATGAAATCTTCCACATTATATTTCTTGCCATATGAAACCCAAGAGCTGCTTTAAGTATATCTGTACGTATTAAGGTAAAACATCCTAAAATGCACTGAAATGCGATGGGATGCTACGGAGGAAGTTGGAACTGGTTACTTTCAAATTAAAACGCTCATGTTAAAATTTAAAGCTACGGCGTCCCATCTTTGTGCTCCGACTGAAAGTAGAGCGGTTTCCTATGTCACTCTGCGTGTCATTTCCATTACAGCAGATCAGTGCTTTTATGAGAAACATGATTTCTGTTTTTTGCGCTTTCTTATCACCTGTCTTCCATAAAAATATATAAACAGCTGCGATCAGTACAACATCAAACAGCTCTTGAGATTAAAACCTATATACGCACATTGCGTGCTGAGTGAAGAGATGCACTTGTCACAGTAATAATTAACGGATTAATGAAGTAATAGGCCTACCATAAATATAAATAACTTACATTTCACCTTCTCTTAATAAATATTCTAAATAAAAATATTAACAGAGGCATTAAAGGAATCGATGCTTTATTTACAAGATAAAAGCACAGATTTTACGTGGGATGCCATGTATGTATTAAATCTCCGTCTTTTACATGAAACAAATTTATTTATTCATCCTAAATGTTCCCATTAACAAATAGCCTGTTGTGGGCTTGGTGTATACCTGCTTATGTACACAACATACGAAAGACTTATACAAATTAACACAAACATGCCATATAATAATTAATAAGCATAATGTAAAAGATTATTTTTTTTGCGCTTCAGCTAGCATAAAGCAGTCTTTTGGTCTCAAAATTAATTGTGCACAAAGCCAAACACAATGACATTATTCGTTTGCCAATCGTATCACCAGTAAGACGACTTATATGTGTCCGAGCAAAAGACGTCCTCACTAGTTTTGTGCACAATTCGAGACCGTCTCGCAATGCATTCATTTCTCATTTATGGCTTCTCTGAAGTCAGACACAATCACTACAATCAATACATCTTCTCAGAAGTGTCACAAATCAATGTAAATAGAAATTAAAAGAATGTTTCAAAACAACTAATTCTTGCCTGTGCGATGGATCATGTCCTTGTAGAGGGTACTCAAATTTCTCATGAAATACAGAGTGTACAGTTTTCTTGCTGATACCGTACCATTATAAAATTTAATATAATATTACACTACACGTTTATCAAATAGTCTAAAGTTAATACTTATATATCTAACTCCAAGTTATTATTAAACAAATATTGTTTTTTAACAATATGTCACCGTTTTATTTATTTTTTTTATCACATTTCTACTTTTAGTTGTATTTTATCCTACCTGTTTTGTCTCTTAAACTGTTATTTAAAATAAAAACTTCAGTTTCTGTGCCCATGTTCTGTAAAGTACTTCCTCTACTTCATTTTGGCAGAAGCTGTTTTTAATTCTTTGTATACTTATGGCGCGCAGTAACTTTGACGTAACATGGAATGCATATAGACAGCTCTATTCCCCTATCTGACCGGGAATTGCATAACAGACGTTGCTTCCAGTCGAATTAAATGGCAGCATGTCCAAGGAAATTTCGGCTTCGCACTCAAACTGGACAATCGCGGGAAGCAGTAGATTTGTGTGATTGCGGGACGTATCGGAGATGACGGAGACTTTATCAAAGAGCTGCTCCGTATCCTCCCCGTTATTTGACGCTACTGGTGGCAGCTGCGTCGCGGCGAACATTATGGGGGCATCCTTGTGTAGCGTGGTGTCGTGGTGATACGAAACCAGCTCGTTGCTTAAATTAACAGCTTCCACCGTGGCGCTGGAGCAGAATCGGTTGCAGCCCAGGATTGTTGAAAACGCTTTCCTGAAATCTGCATTGAAGGCGTAGATCACGGGATTCAGCGACGAATTCGCCCAACCGAACCATGCGAAAATGTTAAAAGTCGTGCCACTTACGCACAAGGGCCCCCCGAGTTCGGTCAGGTCGCAAAAGGGCACCATGCAATTCAGCACGAAAAATGGCAACCAGCAAAATACAAACACTCCCATGATAATCGAGAGGGTTTTTAAAACCTTCGTTTCTTTTTTGAACGTCGTTTTCAGAGATGTGTCGTTGGAACAATCGCTAGGATGCTGGTGATTCTGCGCCTGCTCCACCGCCCTCTCCAACGAAGATATCCGTCTAATTTGCGTCTGGGCGATTCGGTAAATCCTTGTGTAGGTGCCAACCATAATGACAACTGGGATGTAAAAACTTATCAGCGACGATGATATCGCATATGTCCTATTTAAAGTGGCGTTGCAGTCTTCGGTCTGATTGCCGGTGTTAGAAACGTTGAACTCCTCCTCGGCTTTGTGCCAGTTCAGCTGCACAGGTATAAATGAAATGAGAATCGATAAAGTCCAAGCCACCCCGATCATGATGAAGGCCACCCGCTGTGTCATCTTTCGCTCGTATCTGAAAGGGCTTGCGATGGCCCAGTATCTATCCACACTAATGATACAGAGATGTAAAATAGACGCGGTGGAGCACATTATGTCAAAAGCTATCCATGTCTCACAGAAGCTCCCAAAGAGCCAATACCCCGCCACCTCAGAGACGGCTTTCCATGGCATCACAAGAACAGCCACAAAGAGGTCAGACACAGCCAGAGATATCACAAAGAAGTTGGTCACTTTGGATCTTAGATGCCTGAATTTGATCACCGCTGCGCAAACGAGCGTGTTTCCTAATAACGTGGATACTATGAGTAGGAAAAGGACGCACCCGGTTAGCGCTCGGATACCGAGTCCGGTACTGTCCGCATCTCCGCCCTCCACCACAACTTGCGTCTCATTCGTAAAGTTTTCCATGAGTAGATGGTTTATCATGGCAATCCTTGAATTCAGAACGGATGTGTCTTCTGTTTAATGTGGATTTCATGGGGCTCCGTTAAATTGCTCTCTGATCATTTCCCGTTCATTGTATTTGATGCCTCACTAACCTGTGGAATTACAGGCTTGCTTAATCGTGGGCACTTCTGTCACTTATATTTATTTTCAAACACACAGTTTTCTTTTATTTTCTTGCCATATTTCCTTTCTTCGCGAAGTAAATAATCCAAAACACGAGAATGAAAAGACACATAGCGGAGTCCGGCTTCTTTTGTGAATATTTAGGTTTTTACATTTCAAGGTTTTGGCCAAGATATATATTTATGCATTCCAAATGACAATCCTCCCTTTTGTAAAATCAGAGATTTATGATTGGTTTCCATTACTCAACGATACAGGATCCCGCCGAATAGCGACTCTCGGTGCCCGCTCTTGCCAATGAAGAACTCTCTACTAAGCATGAAAGCGCATCATCCATGCCGTGCGGCATGGGCATCGTAACACTGATTATGATTATGCTCCTCCGTAATATCACTGTCTTCCCCCGTATTGCTATTCTAGTCTTGCAATTCTGCAAAGTGCAAATGTGTCCTTCATGTTTTATGCTATACTTGCTTAGCCAATTTAAAATAAAATCTTTAAAACCCAAATCATTATAGACTCTATGTATATATGAACATTCATTAAAGTTACTACATGCAACGAGATGATTGATAAATTTAATTATTCACATCATCTACTTAACTAACAGATATTAAGTCCTCGACTATCATTATCTGCAATTTGTCATTATTCTTAAAGAGAGTTTCCCCATTTCTCTATAACCGTATAACTGACTCCACAACAAATAAAAAATAAATAATTTGATCGTTTCAACAAACCATATCAGGAGAAAATATGCCTTATTTCCAGTATTTATAGGTTTAAATAATTATTGTTTTTCCCAGAACTTCAGAGCATGGCATGAAATATCCTGCTCCAAAGCCTTTATTTATATATACAGCATAACCTGTATAGCCCACATCGTACGGCAAAAGGCACGGTTTGTTTGCTCTTCCATTCTGTAAACATCTATATTCTTCTGAAGACTATTTATTCACCAAAAAGAAAAAAATACTATTTCCTTTCGCCCTCTACTGGATACAACTGCGAATGACATTTAGCGTCAGACGAAAAATAACTTGAACAGTAAATAGGCCACTGAACTTTTCTCTTGCTTTCAATACTATCTTGACACGCATCATGCAATAAGGAACGTGTCCAAAGATGCCAGTGGACTCTCACTGAAGACTGGGAAGACAGGAGGAGGAGGAGGTAAGAAGCATGCACTGATTACAGGGCGTTACTGCACCTACACGACAAACCACCTCAGGGATGAGAACCTGAGTGCAGCCATGTGGCAGGTGATACCTCAGCACCACACTAGTCCAAATGGACCAGTGTCCGTTTTTTCTGGTGGCTGGAGTGCCAATCCTACACCCAACCCCCAAGTTATTCCCTGTAAGTTGGATGACCTCCTTATCGGGCTGGATGTAGATTAACCTCATACCCAGGATGAAGCAATTGGAGGTTTAGGGCAGGAGAGTTTGAAATTATACAAACAGTGTATATATACTCATTACAATTCTTGTACTGTATCAATTATTCCATCATCCATCCATCCATCAATCATCTTCCAGCTGCTTGCTAGTTAATTCATTCAGACCTTATATTACTTTAGGTCCAATAATGTAGCCTATTAATTATTTTAAACCAGGATTATGTCATAGAGGTCCTGTATCTCTTGTACCAAATGATAAAAACCACAGTAGTTGGCATCAGATAAAAAAGAGATCAAGTCATGGAATTTGTGTGTCGCAGAAGATACAATTAGATTCCAATGATTTTCTACATCCATCCATCCATCCACCCTCTAACCATTTAACCCAGTAAAGGTTGTGCAGTTTCTTAAAGCAAAGAAAAACAGTAGCTCTCCTTCAAACGCCAAAGCGAATGTAGCACGCCATTGTTGCGCTACAGGAATACAGCGGATGCGGAAAAATAGTGGGCTGGCACATTGGTATAGTGGCTGGCACTGTCGCCTCACACCACGGAAACCCGGGTTCCAGTCTTTGCCAGGGTTCCTTATGTGCGGAGCTTGCATGTTCTCCCCATGTCGCTCAGGGGTTTCCTCCAAGTACTCCAGTTTCCCCCCACAGTTCAAAAACATGCTTGGAGTTACCAACTTGCCCATAGGGGTGTGACTGTGCCATCTGATGGTTTGGTACCCCATCTTGTGTTGTTCCCTGCCTTGTGCCGGTGGGCTCCGGACCCCACAGCAACCCACAATAGGATAGGCGCTTTCAGAAAATGGATTGGGGGGAAAAAATAGCAAGCATATAGCACAGAGGCAATACAAAATATATTAGGCTGCGACCAACACAATTTAGCTGTTATATTCAGCAAATACACTATATTGCCAAAAGTATTGGGACACCTGCCTTTACACACATGAACTTGAACTAATGACATCCCATTCCAAATACATAGGCTTTAATATGGAGTTGGCCCACCCTTTGGAGCTATAACAGCTTCAACTCTTCTGGGAAGGCTGTCCACAAGGTTTAGGAGTGTGTTTATGGGAATTTTTGACCATT
>JABJVO010000042.1:9653528-9667944 GCA_026770805.1 Boulengeromyrus knoepffleri | reverse complement strand
TATCATTGTCTAAATGTATTTTTACTGTCTAAATACATGTATTCAGCTAGTGTAAACATGCACGATGCTATCACAGCATGCACGATGCTTCACTGAGACTGAAGCGTTACCCTTTGTTTCTGCTGAAAGACATGCCGCGTGACTCATTTCCCCGTGCGTATAAATGATCTTAGGTCGGCGTTCACGGTTTGACTTCTGAGATTCAGATCGAGTTCTAGCTATTTTTTTTTCCGAACTGGTTGGTTCGACTTTTAAGAAATTTGAGTTCTAATGAGTTTGAGAAATGAGGTACCACTGTATCAGGTGTCAGTACACGTTTGGTATATCATTTTAAGTTCGGTACACACAACGAATGAAAACTTTTAGGGGCAGAACCACGAGTGTACTTTAGGTTCGTTCATTTGGGGCTATTTTAAGCCTAGCCCTAAGTATTTTACCCCTGATGCCAGTCTTCCTTCCAAAAAAAAAAAATTGGTAACCCCCGATTGTCATGATCCGCTCCGTCCGCTCCTGATGTGTGCCACGCCCCCCTCGTTACCTCGTGTTCCACCCTGATTATGATCACCTGTGTCCTGTTATGTCTAGCCTGTCTTTCGTATTTAGTCCTCGTCTGAGTCAGTCTTCCCCAGACTTGTCATTGTAGTGTCTCGTTGATGTCCAAGCGTGTCTCTCCTTGGATTATTAAAACCCCTGTTTACCCGACTTCCTGGCTGTTCTCGTCTGCTTCCCGGCTCGCCTGATCCCAAACGTGACACCGATTAAACTTGACTTAGCCCCTGATTTTTTTAAATAGCTAGAAATGCCCCTGGGCAAAATCTAGATTTCAAAAAACAACAACAACAAAAACATTGTTAATTATGGCTGTGGGTTTGTTGCAGCTAATCTTGGTTACAGTCCGTTATAGTTGGTTGTTTGGGAACATTTTGGTTTCTAATAAATTACACTAGCAATGTAGAGAGTGCAGTTGGTAAAACCAAGAATGTCCAACGCTGTTATACCAAATTTGGATATATTGCCAGACAGGAGCCAGGCAGAAACAGTTTATCCAACTTCTTATCTCTCAGGGGCATTCTGTATGGCTGTAGTAATTACCTAGGAATATTTAGGACTTACCCATTTGGGGATTAGTGCATTTTGTAGAGTGTTTGGAATAAATCTTCATTCAAAGATATTCTCTTTGCGAGACATATATGCATTTTTGTTGGAGAAGAACTATATTCTGTGACTGGATTACTCTGATATTTTGCCCTCATTGAAGCCACTCGGGGACTACAACCAATGGCACCATTTACCCAAAACTAGGAAGGACTAGGATCGAGTTTATCGGTCTATAGCACTGTCAATCAGAATTTGGAAACTAAAGGGAAAAAAACAGGGGCCAAAGTAGGATTTGTTGCTTAGCCAGATAATTTGTTGTACCTTACTCAGCTAACAATGTGCCAGATAGATTATTGCAGACATACTCGCAACAGACAGGAAAAAATATATATGTGAGTTTATGATTTACAAATGTTTTTGACCATTAAACATATTATTTACTTTACATGTGAACATGTTTAGCAGGTTTACAATTAGCGGAACTAGATTTAATTAGTGGAAGCTAATTGATCTGCTAATGGTTTTCAAAGTTAGCAGAAATGGTAATCTACTAACGCAAAAGTTATCTTGACTATATAGTGGTTAGCAGATTAGCGGAACCCTGCCCACCACTGCAAATAAGCATGTCTTGTTATTCAGACATGTCGACGGACTCATTGCCTCTGATTTATAATTTTTCCCAATTGTCTTTGCAGTTCTAATGATAATCTTAAAACAAATTACGTTTTCCCTGATCTGTCGAGATTGTATCAATCCTTGAACCCAACAACGAGGTTTGTGCTAACTGAATATTGTGTACCTTTACATCCTAATACTAAACATGAAAAAATGTGCAAATGGCTGTTTAGTTTACGCAGCCACTTCCTCTTCTCTTTCTTTTCACATGGGAAGCAGTAAAAGTTTAGTATTTTATTTCAGATGGATTAAAACACGGAGACACAGAACACTGCAGCCTGTAGACTTTAATTTGGTTTCGCCCAGGAAACAGTTTTGTTACATGATTCAAACATCCTAATTTAACAAGCAGATACGATTGGATGCATCGTATAAGCTGAGAGATCGATCAAAAGGGATCGTGGGTCGTCACATCTTTTTCCTGTGGTTGGCTAGAAAGCCTTGCCTATCAGCTAAAACTGAAATTCCCTGAACCATGTATATGAAGTAGCTTACATGCTGAAATCCATGGGGGAACAATGAATGACAGTATGGATGCCCAGTAGAAAGGGGCAGCTTTTGCTATGTTTAGCCATTTCAGCTTTTTTTTTTCTTACTTAACTACAGTATGACGGATATCGACACATACACACACACATATCTTCTGATAGGCTACAAGCTTACTATGCCAGCCCAACATGAGACTATCGAGCTAAATATGTTAATCTAATAAAAACGTGTCGGCTGTACTATCGAGTTACATGCAAATTAGTTCTTAATAATAATTAATAAAAATACACTTATTAAAAAAACATTTGTGGAAGTAGTTTATTCATGTGAATTTGCTGCAGCAATAAGGGTTAACGTGAAACTAACGGGGTGCGATTGCATCATCGGCGTAAGAGCTGAGCGATACGTAGCAGGGGGAAGGAATTCGGACAGCGGAAGAAATTCGGCATGATGGCGCATTTGCTTTGATAAGTTGAGCTGTGCTGGCAAGCGGAGTAAGTAAAAATAATGCTTTGCAGTCGTGGCTCCAAACGGGACATACTGTATTAAAAAGTGCGGCGAATACAGTATGTCGAGCAGCACAGGAGAAACTGAAGTCGACGACAGGGAACCCAGCACAAGTGCTAGTGGCCACTTATTGTCACTTGCTGTGAGTGTTTAAATGCAGTACAGATGTTAATGTTGTCTGTTGATTGTGACTGATGGTTACAGTAAACACTAAATATTTCTCATAATAGGAATAAAATCGATGCATGTGTAAACTATATTTCTCCTACGCTGCTGTATTATAATGTCAGTCATAAGGGTGGTACTTGGAAAGCTAAATATTTTCTGAGCTGGTACTTGTGAAAAGTTTGAGAACACTGAATTATACATACCTTTATAATGCACTACAAAGCATCCTAAATGCTTATACCGACCATTACAATGCATTATAAAGGTATTGGATTTTCATAAAGCATTAAAAACATGGCTATAAATATATTTCTCTATAGTGCATTATAGATGAGAGCTTCATAAAGCATTCATAATGCATAATACACATGGCTTTTATGTGTTTTGAGAAATATTTTTAGCCATGCTTTATGAATGCATTGCTATTTATTATGAATGTGTTTATATATTACAAAAAAAAATTACCTTAAGTGTTAGCAGTATTTCTTTACAAAATGCAAATGTGATTACTTACATAATTCAGATTATATTTCACAATAAAGTACAATTTTTCACATTGATGAATTTGTTTTATGTTACAGTCCCACTTATCATAATCAATGTGCGCTCTGCCAATCACTTAGAGGGGAATAGGTTCCCTAAATGTTTGCACCCAGCCATCAGGAAGGCATGGAGACCATTTAGCAGAACGCTACAGTGTGAGCAACCTGGACAACTTTACATGGCTGCTGCGTCTGCAGGAAGCATGTGGTCTAAATCTTACAACATGGTTATTAATCGATTTATGTGTCATTAAGTGCATATATTCTACCATGCACGTTCTCAGTCTCCCTTAAGGGGTCCTCTTCTCTTAAATTGCTTTCTCTGGACATTTCAAATGACTTCCTTTATCTGCTAGGTCAAATACTGGATTGCAAAGAATTACTGAATCACAGGTTCAGCTATAAATTAACCTGACAGTGTCTGCCCTCTCCTGGCCGGCCTGTCTGCGGTATTGCTGCTGGTTACCAGTCTTCAAAAATATCAATTAAAAAAAATCATAACATTAAAAATTCTGACCGAATGTGACTTAATTATTGTAATATAAAAGTTTCTAGCCTTTAACAAACAATATCTGGTCAAAAAGCAACTTAAATACAAATATTAATAACATATATTAGTGTTTCAACATGACTACCAGTCAGACTGTGCACTTCGTGGTAGTTTACATGAATTACATAACAGTCATCACACAAAATATTCTGATCTTGGCATTCTTATCTCCTTTAGGGTCCAATAAACGGTATCTGTTATAGTCTTTTAATCTATAAACAAGCTAAAATGGTAAACCACAGCGGAAACTACCCCTGTTTATATGGCATCCATGTCATCATCCATTTTCACCCATAGATTTCAGCAAGTACACTGTGTATTTACACAGTTCACGGCATTCAATGTGGAGCCCTCGGCCTACTGAAGAATGTGAGCTCTTCAGCAAACAGGGAAACAGCCAACCACCAAGTAACATGGGGACTACCAATCCTCCCTTTTGATGGACCTGTTGGTTACGCAATAACCTGCAGTTCCTCGAAACAGGAAGAAACAAATAACCAGTAAGAAGAGAAGGTGAACGACATATCACAAGCCCTGCCTTATTTTAAAGCCATGCTACACAACAGCTTCGTGGCTCTGGTCACTGTTGTTGCAGCTACTAGTGGCCACTCAGCAGAGGGACATGCCATGAATGAATTTTAAAACCAGGAATGGAATTACCGTAAGCAGAAACACTACTTAAACATTGGTCAGGCACTTTTTAAAGGTCCAGACATCAGTGCTGGAACCCAGTTGTATTTCCTAGGATTTTTCTTCTTATTATTATTATTCTATGCTAAAATGATACAGGTATAGAAACACCAAATTTGGAGTAGTGCTGCAGAATTGCACCCACTACTCAGGCAAGCCAAATCATACTCATCGGTCTGATGGTGGCACTATAGCGCATTGTTCTATGTTTTGGCCTATATCTCCAGGGCTGTGAGTCATAGAAACAAAATTCTTTTTTACAAACATCCCCTCATGTTAAAAAATGGGACTATGAAGCTCTGCCCACTTAGATTATTTTGCTGATTTGCATAATGTGAAAATTCCACTTTTTCAAACTTGTCCTAGACCGTTCATGTGATTCTCACAAAATTTAAACTGCAGAATCTTGAAACCATGGAGACAAAAAGTTATCTATAGGATTTTGATCAGGCAAATCGTTCCAGTTCTACAGATAAAGGAATTTCATGGATGTGGCCTTTTTGCATTTAACGATTTCTTGTCAAAAGAACATCCGATTCTCACCAAATGTTATTTGTAGTTGGTACGACATTCTGAAGCCACTCTTGAAATTGCATAATAGTCACCCAATAGGGTGCACTACAACACAGAATAGCTTATAACTCAGAAACCTTCAGACACAGAAAGATGAAATTTTGTGTCCCTATTCATGGCTAGATGTCCCCACTAATCATTTAATAAAAGTTAATCTTATTTAACTTGGCTCACAACAGTCATTTGCATTTCACCAAGCTATAATTACGCTTGTATATGACTGAGAATCCTGACATTTTGTGCCATGGTGCAACAGTTCCTCCACTGTTCATGACTGTAAAGAGAAACCAGTCAGTCTAATGGTGGTGCTATAGTGCTGTTTTACATTTTGGCCCGTATTTTCCAAACTGTGGGTCGTAAAAAGTAAATGATTTTTCTTCACATCCCTTGGCTTCAGGCAAGCATCTATTCAGGCTGCTTGGACCCCGATAATTACTTCCTGTGGCTATATTTTTACTTTTGTTTGCTGTTTTCAAGACCTGGTAAACTGGAGGAGGTGTGGGAAAAGCTGGCCAGCCGCCACGGCCGCTGAACTGATTTCAGTTGATTGTTCCTAAGGGGTAGAGCTTTCAAAATAATATGTATGACTGGAGGCAAAACAGCTAAAATGGCAAGAAAAACCCACACTAGCATTTTAAGCCCAAGTTTGTTTGCAAGTTGAGTTCATCTATCCATGTAAATTTCTAGATATCGGTATGTGTTTGATTAGCATCTTGTGACTCAATATAAAAAATATTTTTCAAAATATATGTCATAATAGTCATAATATTCATCAAAATTAACTAATATCAGTAATGATGAATGAAATTGGCTAATTATTACAGTGTAACCTACATATTATAGTTTACCACTTACTTATAGTTTACCACGGTCTGAAAAGAAAGTTTAAGGATTTCGGAAATGGTTCGTAAGTTTCACACTGCTTGTCAAGTGAGTACATGCTATAAGCTGGTGGGCACCCATGGGTGATCAATATTTTTCGTTTTAAAATGTAAAACAATGTGTTTTTCCATTGTTCCTTCATCCTATGAGTGATATAAAAAGCATGATTGTCATTGCTGCTTTATCCCTCGATACATGATCATTTTTCCATTGCTATATCGTCTTGAGAATTAGGCTAAAACATCAGAATTCCATTCCCTTTCATTCGAGAGAGAACAGTACTGTATAATACTATATAATAATGTACAATGTACTTTATTATTACTATATTTAATTAATGCTGGTAATGTCTTATTGTGTGTAATTTATCAATTAATCTAAATTAAACCATATGTATGCAAAAATCACTTTACATATGGAGTCCATGGATGGTTCACTGATATCCTTGGTTTCGGCTATCCGCGGTAGGTCTTGGAACATATCACCCACAGATACAGGAGGACTACTATAATAATAACAACAATAATAATAAATATTATTATTATTATTATCATTACACTTATTATTATTATTTAAAAATCTGAGGCAGCTTTACTGGAATCCCGTTTTAGATTGTTAAAATTGGTCCCATAGAGTTTAAACTGTTTGCGTCAAAGTGGAACTCAAACCCAGGACCCTAAAGATACATGACCCACTGAGTCACCACACTGCACGAACATTACACAAATAACACAGAATATCAAGGAGCAAGTCAAACAACACAGCAGGGGGATATTCCATGAAAGTAGCTAAAGAAAGGCAGACTTTCCCTTAATCCTGCTTCGTGGAATACCCCCCAGGTCTCCTGTTTAAGAATCTGTTTATTTGCCCTAACAAGTTCATTCTTTCAAAAAAGATGTGGTGATGAAGTTTAGAGGACATTAAAAAGCTATTTATATACAGGTATAAATAATTGTATTTGCACACAGACGGCAGGAGCTTGCATTGTGTGTATACTCACCCAGTTAGTGGTGACACACAATAGCTGCAGATGTCTTGTAGCTTGAAGACAACTATTGTTTTTACATGGTTTACTGAACTAAATCCCACCCTTGAAAGTGCCCCTCCCACGTAAACCAAATGGAAATATCTGGTAATTCATATGTATATGTACACCTCATAAGGGTATATATTGGATATATATGTCTACTATTTTAAATTATATATATATATATACACACATACACACACACACACTATATATTGCGAAAAGTATTGGGACACCTGCCTTTACACACACATGAATTTTAATGACATCCCATTCTTCACACATAGGATTTAATATGGAGTTGGCCCACCCTTTGCAGCTATAATAGCTTCAACTCTTCTGGGAAGGCTGTCCACAAGGTTTAGGAGTGTGTTTATGGGGAATTTTTTACCATTCTTCCAGGAGAGTATTTGTGAGGTCAGGCACTGATGTGAAGGCCTGGCTCGCAGACTCCACTCTAATTCATCCCAAAGGTGTTCTATTAGGTTGAGGTCAGGGCTCTGTGCAGGCCAGTCAAGTTCCTCCACACCAGACTCACTCGTCTATGTCATTAGGTACCTTGCTTTGTGCACTGGTGCGCAGTCATGTTGGAACAGGAAGAGGCCATCCCCAAACTGCTCCCACGAAGTTGGGACCATGAAATTGTCCAAAGTGACTTAGAATGCTGCAGCATTAAGAATTCCTTTCACTGGAACTAAGGGGCCAAGCCCAACCCCTGAAAAACAACCCCACACCATAATCCCCAAATCCACCAAACTTTACACTTGGCACAATGCAGTCAGGCGAGTACCGTTCTCCTGGCAACCACCAAACCCAGACTCGTCCATTGGATTGCCAGACAGAGAAGCGTGATTCATCTAGAATCCAGTGGTGCCGTGCTTTACACCACTGCATCCGACGCTTTACATTGCACTTGATGTAAGGCTTGGATGCAGCTGCTCAGCCATGGAAACCCCTTCCATGAAGTTCTCTACACACTGTTCCTGAGCTAATCTGAAGGCCACATGAAGTTTAAAGGTCTGTAGCTATTGACTCTGCAGACAGTTGGTGACTTCTACACATGCGTTGTCCCTGCTCTGTGATTTTATGAGGCCTACCACTTCGTGGCTGAGTTGCTGTTGTTCCCAATTGCTTCCACTTTGTTATAATATCACTAACAGTTGACCGTGGAATATTTAGTAGTGAGGAAATTTCATGAATGGACTTATTGCACAGGTGGCATCCTATCATGGTACCACGCTTGAATTCACTGAGCTCCTGATAGTGACCCATTCCTTCGCAAATGTTTGTAGAAGCAGTCTGCATGCCTAGGTGCTTGATTTTATAGACCTGTGCTTATGGAAGTGATTGGAACTCCTGAATTCAATGATTTCTAGGGGAGTCCCAATACTTTTGGCAATATAGTGCATAACAGGCACAGCAGGACAACTAAAACACCCGCTGCAGAATTAAAGAGGAGAGAGTTTCAGAGGTATACTTAGACAGCGGCTCTCAGCCACCCTTTAATCTCACATCCAGAGTGTCTGACTCATAATATCACACCGTGAAAACTACTCCTTAAAGTTATGGTCAGTCTCAGCCGCAATGCAATGAACTAAAGACAGATCTGGTAGATTATAAGTAAACGGTAAAAGGAAGTAAACCAACGATTTTCAGCTCAAACAGCTTTGACGGGAATCAGGTTTTGTAGTCTATTATTATTATTATTATTATTATCATTAATAATAATAATAATATCTGGCGTACAATAAGGTGACAGGTCTTTTGTTTGAGTGTGACAGATGTTTGAGTAATACTTGCAGTAAAGAAACTATCTTAGATTAACCTGCCACTTTTCCAGTTCTACGGGTTGTTATTGACTCATATGACCGGGAAGGCAGAGCAAACATCATGATACATAACAGACCAAACAGGGAAACCTCACCGTGTACGCATAAGCTGTTGTGAGCCGTTTTTATACTCTAAGGAAATGGTAAAGAAATTACACCGAGAGTCCGACAAGACTGCATTACCACCGTTTGACCAGCAGATGTCATGATAGTGCATGTTTTCTGTCTCGCACTCTGACCGCAGCATATATGTGAGCGTGACTACGTCATCGGTGTTTCAAAATGGCCACCGTTCAGGGAGCGAGTCGAGGTGGTTACCGGTCGATGTGCTAATAATAATAATATAATTATAGTGATAAAAATCCACCGGAGACTTTTTCGGCTGATGCCCCCTTTACAAGCAAGCGTGTGGCTGTCTCGGCTCTTCTGACATGATGTAAGCGGGCGCCGTAAGATGCTGGCCGGCGCGGCGTGCGGAGGAGCAGAGCGCAGATCCGTGTTGCCCGTAGCGGCGCAGCCGCTGCGTTTTTTGTTGTGGAGCTGCGGGAGGGCGCCGTGAATGAGATGGAAGAAGCCGCACATGGAGTCCCGCTGCCGCCTTTGTCCGTCGATGTCAATGAGAATGAAGAGATCGCCAAGCGTGACGCGGCTGTCCCCGTCTCGGTAAAGGTCAGCGGGAGTCGAGTCTGTAAGAAGCCGGAGGGGTCGACAGCGGGCGGCGCTCCCACTGCCGGCGAGAGGGATGCGAACACGGCGCCCGCCGGACCGTCACGCTGCGGCCGCGTCAGCGACGGCAAGATGCTGGGATTCATCACGGAGTGTCTGCCTGGGATTAAAGACGGCTGCGGGGGCTCGGAGCGGCGGGAGGACGCCGCGCTCAACGGCTTTGGGGAGAAGTCCGGGGGGGTGGTGGCTGGATCCGGAGGCAGAGGCGGGGGGACCGAGGGAGATTTGACTTGGCCGGGGAACCCTTGGCGGGGGGAGGTGAACGGGATGCCGACGGATGGGGTTTCACCGGGGGCCGGCGGTCGCTTCTACCCGGACACGGCGCCACGGTCCTCGGTGCCCCGTTCCGCGTCATGCGACGGGAGCGGCGGACGCTACGTATGCACGGCCGGTGGCGATCCCCGGCGGGGCTTGTTCGTGGGCATCGCTGACCGGCCGGACGGGGCTCCCAATGGACTCGGGGGGGAAGGGAAAGTGGCGAACGGGGGCATGTTGATAGAGGGAGAGACGGATCCGCGCCGTGCGGCCGCCGACGGCAATCTCCGGCGCTTGCACGATGAGACTCAAAGCAGCTCGTCGCCGGCATCGTGTGGGAGCCGGAGATCTGGCTCCGACGAGGAGGAAGCTTTTGGGATGTCGCACAGGGCACTGAGGGCCAAGGCCGAGGAGTCCAGCCGTCCAGAGCCCGACCCACCGTGTCTGTCGCGGTCAGAAGACGGGGCCGCAAAGATCCCCCGCAGGCCATGTACTCTCAGGACTAACCCTAAGGGCACAGTGTCCCGCAGCTGTGATGCCACCCCTCTCAGCCCCTCGGGCGACTCCATATTCACCGACCCGGCAGCACACCTCGATCCGGGCTTCCAGACCAACGCTCCGGCCCCGAGAAACACCTTCGAGGGCAGCCGGCGGCAGAGCGCCCCCGAGAGCATCCCGGACGTCCTGGGCGGTGAGGAGGACCCTGCCTCAGACCAGGTGCTGAAACAGAAACGATATGGGATCTCAGAATTTTTCGGCAGGTAAAATGTCCTCTTATTCTCCCCTTTCCGTTCCCTGACACAGTTATTACCTAGATTTTCATTTGTCTTATTAAGTACAATATTAATGACCATACATAGTCTTGCCCGAAGGAAGAACCAGTTGTATGGTTAATTTAATGATAAATTAGTGTTAGTAATTTTGTCATTAGCAGATGATAAATATGCATAATTTATTAGGCAATGTAGTGTCTGAAAATCACGGCGTGTGTGAAGTGTTATAGTTAATTTTATTGTTTCTGCTCATCAGTGTTCAGTATGGGATTGATATAAAGAATTTCCCCAAAAGTCATTTAGTGTTTTCTCAGGTTTCAGAGATTCTTGTTTTCAAATAACCCCACAGCGTGTCAGTCCTTCGGTCGGCCATAAGGGAAGCTGGACCACAGATGCCGGGGTCGGGACTACGCCGGCAAATGACAGCTTGGCTCAGGGCTCAGACCCTCAGTCTCTCATCACGGCTGGAAGTTTAGCTGCATTCAGATGGATAATAAATCGTAGGAAATCTTAACAAGCCGTTGAGAGCTAGGCCAGCCGTGCCACCATTGTACGAATTTATTTGCATATACTGGGCATACCGGAAAAGTACTAATTAACCGACATGTAATATGGCAGCGAGTATGTTATTGTTTTGTTTAATAGGACGTCATCTCTGAAAACTCAGATGGTAGGGAAAATAAACTTGACATCTAAATGTACGATTTCGCAGGTATCCGCTGTTAAAGGGAACTGGTTAATGTAAAGCGGCGTTGTTTGGTTACGCCCGGGCCGTCCGTGGGCGTGTCGGTGTTTTCCCGAAACACACGTGAGAGGGCGAAGGTAACCTCGCGGACGGAAGTGAGGAGCAGCCCTGGTCAGTCACACGCTGCTTCAATCAAACGTACAATCACCTTCCTGTCCACTGTAGGACATGACTGATTTCTGGGTTAAAGCTCAGTTATTAACCAGTTTAGTAGAAAATTAATAATCGTGCCATTTTCTTCTGGCTTGCTTTCTTTCTTGTCTGGGGTTGCTCTGTAGTGTATAGGAGTCCTAGTGTACTCCCCGATTTGCTAAGAATAATTGAGCCGTTCGTTGCTGATTCATTTTGCCACTGGGACGTGACATGCTAGTATTGCAGAATGCAATTTTATTTTGTGTTGTGCGTTAAAGATCACGTTTTGGCTGCACTGCGCGTGGTTGTTGGGAGTTTGGCAGCGATCACAATACCCTGAGCGTGTCACGCAACGTGTGATTCTCTTCCAAGGACATTAAACGGTATTTTGGAAGTGCTATTATGAGATGAGAGAACTCTAAAGTTCAAGTAGTGCATTATTATTGTTAAGTCCTTATCTTACCCAGCATGGACCTCATTTAACAAAAAAATAGTAATGTGGTGCTTGTGATGACCCGGGGGTTTTTTCCCCTCTAAATCCGCCCCCACGCAACCCCGGCTAACGGCCCTGTCCTGAGGGCAGCTGTGATCCGAGACTTTCTCTCAGCTGATGCCGAGCAGTAGATGTTTGTAAGGTTTTAATTGTCGGCGCTCTGATCACATGCCGAATCCCCGGTACGCCGCATGCATTTCATTGCTGCCGCGAGACGACCCTCTTGGCTGTGAGGAATTCAGGCGCGCACATTTACTTCCCCTTTTATTTATGTAAATGGACGCTCGTCGTCTATTAGCCAGGAAATTGAAACAGGCACCGTGTAACTCGGCCTTTTAAAAGAATTAATTTGAAGCAGAATGTTTTCGGCGAAAACAGTAATCGCGAATGCCTCGTCTTGCGCGCGTCCTCCAGGGAAGCCGTAATCTCCCCCGTTCTGGTTCATTTGATGCCGTGTAAGTGCTCCGCGTGTGCATATTAGTTAATGGTAGTTATTCAGCTTGGAGGAGAAAGCTAGTTAAAAGTCCAGAGGGGGCTGCCGTTTTTAGGTGCATTTTTGGGTGCCGAGCATGCGCAGTGTGGTCTGCAGTGTGTAAAGAAAGCATTCAGTCAGCAGGAAAGGTGCCAGGTGGAGTAATGATCCTGGCTTTGATGGATGCGGATGCATTCATGTATATGCTCAGTATCCAAAATCGGATCTAATGATCGAAATATTAGTTTTGTAACTTGTCTGTCTGGCTCTCTGGTACTGTGAGCTAATAGAAACCAGAGTACAGCTTTATGGATCCTACCTCCCCATCATAGATCCCTCCGAGGGCCTTTTGCGCGGCCAATGTATTACTCTGCTTGGCTGCAGAGGGAGATGCTGAATTCTAACTTCGGCCTATAGCGTGCCAGTGTGGTGTCATGTGACTTTTTAAAAATTCCCTTTTGGCTGTCAGGCCGGTCAGTGGCAGGAGGGGGAACTTCCTACATTGGTGCTTGGCAGAGAGGCAGGGATGTCACAGACAGCTGTGTGTATGTGAGGGGAGGGGAGAAGACGTTTCTGGCAAGGGCTTAAATAAGGGAGTGTGTTTATCCCTCAGCATGGTGAGAAGTTTAGGGTTTCGGTGTGTTGTCCAGAATGACACCTCGCAGCCTGGTGTTTTTCCATGCCTGGGAGTCTCACTGCCTGCAGTCGTTCCTCTTGAAGGCCGTGTCGGAATGTGCTGTTTGCGTTGGATGTGTTCTCGGTGCCAGAAGCATTAGGAGCGGAAAGGTCCTGGCCGTCTGAGAGCCGCTCGCCCCTTCTCCCGAAAAGGAGGCTCGCCCCTGTGCCCCGCCCCATCATTTTCACCAGCCAATAGGAATGTGGCACAGAGATCATGTGATTGTTTTCCTCCAAACTGGAGTTTTCTTTCATGGGTGGACGATAGCACGAGTCTGCCGTAGGCTTTTTGCATATCGCGACGCACCCTTTCCCTGCAAAGAGATGAGTCTTCGCTTACTTTACCCAGCTCTTGTGAAATACTGCAATAATCTGTGGACCTGCCCCCAAGATCTGGTGCAGAGGAGACGGGAACATCAGCCGTGGAGGGTTAAGTCTTGCCCCCTGGCTGCGGCTGCTTGTTTGCTGACGGTTTCTGCTTCTGCTGTGCTTGTGGTTTCGGTTCCCGGTGAGATTCACTTTGTCACTCGGCATGGACGATGGAAAACAGCGACGGTGTCAAAGGGAAGCGTCTTTAATAATTAATGCTGCCCAGCAGTGGGTGTTCTCCTGGGCACTGAGCGCTGGCCGCTTCTCTGAAATATCAGGCAGTCGCTCCTCTAGTTTAATGGGTTGACTGGTTTTGCCTGAACATGACTTGCTCTCCTTGCTTCTGCACGTGGGCCTCCCTGCCAGTAGGCCTCCCCGCCAGCAGGCCTCCCTGTGGCTGATGTAGACACCCATTGGCTTTTTTTCACACTGTGTCTTGCTCCACTGGAGCGAGTCAGTGGTTCCTGTGGCTCGTGGCTGTAACAGGATTCCTTGGGTCAGAAAGTGGGTGTGACACCCCCCCCCCCCCCACCCGGTCGGCACGCCTGATGGTAAGGGAGCGCATGCTGGGGCGAGGGGGGGTGCCCGCAAGGTGGCCTCCTCTCATCTTCATCTTCATCTCCTGTGCTCGTCTCATTCTTGGATCCTGCCATCCGCTTGCTTTAACTGGATTGGTCATTCATTAGATAAATGACAGGGCAGAATAATCCATTTTACGAGTGAATGTTGTTAAGTCCCTGTCGACT
>JABJVO010000042.1:9631900-9648832 GCA_026770805.1 Boulengeromyrus knoepffleri | reverse complement strand
CCCACAGAGATGAAGGAGGCCCAGAGGAAGAAGAAACTGATGAAAGAGAGATTCAGACAGGAAGAGAGTATCGCCAGTGCAATGGTGACCTGGAACAGCGAGATCCTCCCCAACTGGGAGAGCATGTGAGTTCGCCGCCGCCGCGCGTCAGACCAGGGGGAGGGGGGCTGGGTGGGGGGGCTGAATCTGCTTAGCAAACACCTTTTTCTTCCCCTCCGCCCCGGGAAGAAGGAACAGCTCACATGATCCGCAATCAAGTGAATCTGACACTAAGGAACCGTCGTTGAAACAACCTGCAGCTTTTTCTACAGGTTCCCCTGATTAAAAGTCACTTTGGACCTGCTTTGGGGGGGGGGGTCAATTTAATTTTATTTGTATAGCGCATTTTCACAACATCACATTGCCTCAAAGCGCTTTACATTATTCTCACTCACAGCCCCCAGTGAACAAGCCAGAGGCACCAGCGGCAAGGAAAAGCTCCTTAGTAGGGAGAAACCTTGGGAGGAACCGGACTCAAGGGGTGGGCAGAAGTCAAATGAACAAGCTGGCAAAATCCTAATTTACACTGTCCATATTTTATGATTTTAGTCTCAATTTGGGGGGGCATGCAGGTGCTGGTAGGCAGGTGCTGATGCTGCTTCTGACAGCAGGATGAACAGTGGTACAGCAGCAGGGCAGGCAGGAGAGACGTCTCAGGCAGGAGAGACGTCACAGGCAGGAGAGACGTCTCAGGCAGCAGGACAGGCAGGAGAGACGTCACAGGCAGGAGGGCGGGCAGGATATCTCGATTTTTTATTTTTTTTTTGCGTCTCCAGGCAGCACACCCCAGGAGGGGTAGGGGAAATAAAAAGTGCATTAGCCAAAGGAGGGGGCGATAGAGGCAGTACAAACGGTTAGGTGAGTGCAGTTTGTAAGCTCCGGCAGATATGGCTATGGCAGCATAAGTAGGAGGGAGAGGCAGGTGGGAACGCAGGCATGGGGAGTCCCTGAAATGTCAGCACTCCCATCCCACAAGGGGGTGTGAAGCTAGAGTGACAGCACTGACAGTTCAGTTCATCCGAAGCCAATGGCACCGATCCCAACCCAGCTCTACACCTCACACTATAGGTCTGACTGGGAGTGAGCAGTTAGCTAGAGCTAGAACTAGAGTCCATATAAGCTAAACTAAACAAGTGTGGTTTTAGTCTAGAATTGAATACTGAGACTGAACCTGAATCTCACACATCCGCTGGGGGACTGTTCTACGGCTACTGTGCTCTGTAAGACAATGCTTTGCAGCCTGCTGCAGTTCATTCTACTCTAGGTACTTGTAAATATCCTGTTCCTTTCCCCTTGAAATGATTTTCTTAGCACCCCCCCCCCCCCCCCCCCCCGACTCTCCCAGGATACCCATGCCCCTACAGTGCCTCTGTTTTTCTTGTACATTGGCGTGACCACCTGTCTCTCCGCTCAGCAAAAACATTTATGCAGCAAATACGTTTGCACAAAGTGCCTGGTGAGGAGAGCCTGTGGTTAGTGTGTAGGGGCAGCCACTGCGGGCCCCCCCCAGAGCCATTTTTGGGGGTAAGTCCCTCGCTCAAGGGCCCAACTGTGATGTGATTACTCTGCCAGTTATGGGATTCAAAACCCACACCCTTCCGGTCGCAGGTACAGATCCCTAACCTCAGGCTGCACACACCTCCGCTCAACTCGGTTGAATGAACAGATGGGAATCTTTAAAAATATGCAGTCGAACAAAACCGTCCACAATCACTGCCAAAACAGATGCTGACGCAAGTTGTTATCCGTTGTCAGAGAACTGTCAAAGTAATTAGCGATTAACGATGGCATTTAAGAAGCAGTGTTGTCTTATTAATGTTCTGCGCGACTGAGTTAGCTCTGCGGCCGTTCATGGTCGAGTGACAGGCCCGGGATGGCCCCGCCCAGCGTCGGCACGGCAACGGGGACGTGCTGCTGAGCGTGTCGCCTCTGTCCCGGCAGGCGCCACACGCGGAAGGTGAGGGAGCTGTGGTGGCAGGGCCTACCCCCCAGTGTTCGGGGCCGGGTGTGGAGCCTGGCTGTCGGAAACGAGCTGAACATCACGCCAGGTATGTGAGGGGGTGGGGGTGGGATCTGAGGATGAGTGAGTGGTAGTGGTGGAAACAGGATATCGGGGGAAGGGGGACCTCAGTGTCGACCAGAGTTGGGTGGTTCAGGTCCAGAAATAAAAATCCAGACCAAGATTTTGTTTCAGCCAGCCAGCAGAGTACTCTGTGACTGTGCTACTTTCTACTATACTGGCTGGCTGAAACAAAATCTTGGTCTGGATTTTTATTTCTGAACCTGAACTACCCAGTTCTGGGAGGTGGGTGTCAAAATAAGTCTGATGAACAGGAAATGCAATTAATCCGCTACTATAAATAGGTAGGAACAACAAGGTGAAGTTTAGCTGGAAATGATCCTCACCACATGAATTGTGTGCTGGGCAAGATATCAGCATGAGAGAAACACGCCCCACCAGTTAAGAGTAACCGCAGTGTCCCTCCCCCTGCAGAGCTGTACGAGATCTTCCTCTCCAGAGCCAAGGAGAAGTGGAGGAGTTTCAGTGAGACCAGCTCTGAGAGTGAGGCGGATGGTACGCTGAAGCTTGTGTGTGTGTGTGTGTGTGTGTGTGTGTGTGTGTGTGTGTGTGTGTGTGTTATCCTTTCCCCGATGCATGTATTTCCTGACTTCCTGCGTCAGACAGCAGTTTCCTCCCAGCCCTGCTCATCCAGCCCACTAGTATTTGCTGCTGGCTACAGATCCCAGACTCCCCAAACACTGCAATCTCGTTAAAATTTCGAGCGGTCGTCCTGACCACAGGAGTCACCTGCGGTGAAAGGTCCTCCTTCTGCGTGTCTCTTTAAACACGCCTGCTCGCCCGCCTGCCTTCCCGCTTTTGCCAGTAATTACTCATTCTTTCCTCTAACATCTGCGCTTAATTTGAAATGCACTGTTTTTGCCAATTAAACTTTCCAGACCCATTACAGCAGAGAAGAGAAGCTCCTTTTTTAAAAATGAGTATGACACTTTATGCATTATTAATGTTGGCTGCTTTATTCTAATGGAAAGTCGGCATTTGAAGCTGTTTATGGTGAAGGAATCATCCTCCTCTGGACTCTGTCCGGATATATGAGCGTTCGGTCTGCTGTGTTGTTATTCTCCAGCTCTGGCATGGTGTCAGTCATGTGTGGATCTTTCTGAAATCTTATTGGTTAGCATGCTCAGTGGGGGTGAGGCCATATATGGCTTGCCGCGAGAATTAGGTGTGGAGAATAGCTTTGGAAAAGATGGAACCCTGGAGAAGAATGTGGGGATTCACAGTAGGAGAATAGGGGTCTCTACATTCCAGAATGGATTCCAGTCTTTCCTAAATGTATCACGGGTTTTTTCAAGGCCGAAATTCCCGCCCAGCCCCGAGCTCCCGTCGCCCCGGCAACCGGCTCACGTTTACGGTGTCCTTTACAGATTCAGCTGCCTCTCAGGCGGACCGGGAGTCCAGCCTGGATTTGATCAAGCTGGACATCTCGCGTACTTTCCCCTCCCTGTTCATATTTCAGAAGGTATCGGTCACACGTTTCCTGTGGATGCTCTTAGTCATTTACTTACAAGTACAATTTCAATAGTTACTATCTTTGTAGCACAAGTTTATATCTCTTCTTAGTATCTCCCTTATTCTTGTTGGTGGTGTTTGATTCTGACTGTTGGCTCTATGTCCCCCCCCTCTAACAGGGTGGACCATACCATGACCTGCTGCATAGTGTTTTGGGAGCTTACACCTGCTACAGGCCTGATGTGGGATATGTGAGTATCGTACACATCTCTCCTGGCTCCCCTCCCACTTCCCGTCATTTGGGCTGATCTAGATCACGTTTTTCAAGCCCATGGACAGTTAGGAATTGCGTCATGGAAGGGCGGAGGTAATGTGAGGGTGTACAGTAATGAGTGAAAGCACCCAGAGCTGGTGTTCACCTCCGCCCCTTAGGTCCAGGGGATGTCGTTCATCGCGGCAGTACTGATACTGAACCTGGAAGAGGCCGACGCCTTCATCGCCTTTGCCAACCTCCTTAACAAGCCGTGTCAGATGGCCTTCTTCAGGGTGGACCACGACCTGGTTAGTCACCTATGCTACGTTGACGTTGGCCCTACAATGAGATGATTACTGTCCTTAGCTGTGGGATTTGAACCTGCAACCTTCTGGACATGGATCCAAAATGCACTGAGCTGCACACGCTGATAACTGCCTTTCAGGTCACACATTTGAAAATAAAAACATCAGGTTGTGGTGTGGCGATGCCAAGAATGATCAGGCAGCCGAGAGCTGTGACAGTGGCCTGTGCTATGAAGCAGGGTTACTGCCTTATCATGGTAACTTGTCGGATTTAAGGTAGTCTGGGCAAAATGTAAGTGAACGAATATGAAGTCCATTTAAACCGTGGTACCTTAAATGCGACAAGTTACCCCGACAAGCCAGTATCTTCACTTCGTAGTACAGGCCACCGGATGCGTGGGCGCACTCGGACTTATAGCTGTGCTCTTTTCTTTGTCCAGATGCTGAAATACTTTGCCGCGTTCGAAGTCTTCTTCGAGGAAAACCTCCCTAGACTGTTCAACCACTTTAACAGTTACAAGCTCACCCCTGATCTTTATCTCATCGACTGGTGAGCACACGCTCCACGCCAAAGGCATCTTCATCCTCATGTTTCAAACCACTATGACTACTTCTGTACTGAGATTCGTCCGGGCTCTGAAACCTCGGTTTCTTAGCTTCGCTCTTGCACACTGAAGCATTTTGGTGATGGATCATACCCTTCATAACCAGTATAAGCTTCTAGAACAGAACAAATAATAGAATATTCTATATCTATATCTGTATTCTGCCCTGTATACCTAGCATTAGTAAAATGTTCTACTCTGTTTTGTTTTTTTGTTTTGTTTTGTTCTGTTCTAATCTGTGCCATGCTAAGCTATGCTATGCCATACATAGCAGGCATTAGCTTCTTGGACCCTGGATGGATATTTTGCATGTCAATGAATCCCAACATGTTTCCCTCTTTCTTTCCCTTCATCCCTCTCTTTCCACTCACGGCACCCCCACCACCATCTGCGGCCTCAGGATCTTCACCCTGTACAGCAAGTCTCTCCCACTAGACCTGGCGTGCCGTGTGTGGGACGTCTTTTGCCGGGACAGCGAGGAGTTCCTCTTCCGCACTGCCCTGGGCATCCTGCGCCTCTATGAAGAGGTGCTACTGCACATGGACTTCATCCACATCGCCCAGTTCCTCACCCGTCTGCCAGAGGACATCGGCCCCGACAGGCTCTTTGGCTGTATTGCGGCCGTGCAGATGCTCAGCGGCAACAGGAAGTGGACACAGGTGAGACTCTCAATCTCCGGATTATGTGCCACATCAGTTGGATTATAGTAATAATGTAATATACAATGACAATATAATAAAGGACAAAACTACTGAAAACAAATTGGAATACAATAAAAGTATGACCAAAAGAGGGATAAAAATATAATTAAATGCACTAAGAAAATTGAAAGTTAAAAATGCAGGGCTGTTAAAAGAAATTGATTAAAATGTATCTAAAAAGATAGAGTAAAGATTTTTATCTTTTTGAAACAGGGAAATGATTCGGTTTCACTAACTGCTACCGGTAACGTATTCCACAGTTTTGGTGCATAATGACTAGATGCTGCCTCTCGAATGTATTTCTTTGTAACTCTGGGCACGCGCGTCGTACAAAGTTATCAAGATATAGGAGCATTTCAATTTGTCATGGTCTGCAAAAGGTTTTATATGTCTGTTGAATGAGAGAGCTTGAACGATTCCGCCAATCATCTTTTTGAATGTAAGAGGAATTTAAAGTTTTGCGCGCAGCAGTCGTTGTCTTTGTGCTGCGTATCGGAGATCGGCCTTGTCATGACCTGACGATATGCTGCGGGGATTTGCGCGTTTTGATCATGGTGCTAGTTTGTTCACATTCCCAGAATTCCTCAGAAATGCCACACGATTATCTCCCAGTAAAATCAGCGTGTGGTGACGCATGCCTGGGCTCAGCTGTCAGGAAGGAAACAGTCAGATCTGTACTTCCTGGATCTTCACCATTTTTACTTCCGTGTAACACTGGGTAACTACATCTATGCGGTATGGTTTTTATAATGATGGCGATAGTGATAATGAATAGGGCCGATTTAATTTACCCATATGCGCAGTTTTATTGACATTTTTTTATCCATTAATACTGGGTATGTAATACACTTTAATGTACACAATTGCATTAATATATTCACTATACAATATATGTTTTTTGTAACAGCTACAATAATAATACTGTACTAACAGTATTACAGTAATAATAATTTGGGGTACTATTGTGCTAGGAGCTGTTTTTCTAATGCTACTGGACAACAAAATTGTCCTTTCCTGGGGGACGAATAACCTGAATTGTTTATTGCAGAATCGGTGCTTTATGTGGGAAATAGCACCATCTACATGACTTCTGTGTAGCTACATTTTTATTTTAATTGATTGTTCTGGTTATATATAGGTGTCTAAATTCTGGTCGAATAAAAAGCTGTATTTGTATTTACGGCCTGGTTTATGTTTGTATGTTCTCCTCTTAGGTGTTTTCGGCATTAATGAAGGACGGCAAGGATGTGGACAAGAATAACAGTCCAGCGCTAAAAAGTTAATGATTGCTCTTTGTTCCTGTGCGGTGACAACGCGGGGAGCGACGGATCCACCAGCTGATATGAAGCGCAGCTTGAAGACGGAAGCTCCTGATAGCCAGTATTGCCGTATTAAATGTTTGGCGCAAAGGTATTGAAAGCCGGGAAGTGTTAGGCCACAGCAGTTATAGCCCTTCGTATCGGAACAATTCCACTTTCTTTCCCAAAGTACGACACATTATCATAGACTGAAGACATTTTAACTCCTATCCGTTTGTGAATAAAGTAACTGATCTAGAAATTCCACTAACATTATTTATGTTCCATTGATACTTTGATGGACCAAACTAATAATGCGACTAAAATCTGATTTGAAAGTGCATAAATCACCACACATCAGAAAAACCTACGTCCCCCATGTCCAAGGCTATATTAACACTAAGTATATTGCGTATATTTACTTCCACTTCACTTGAAATCAATGCAACCGAATCGTGTAATGATCTTGCAATAAACACTATTCCTTTTAAGTTAACAAAAACTGTTTTGTTGTTATGAGCTACACGCAAATCTATCTGAAATCGTCTGAGTTTTTTTTTTTAATTTCAAAAGAAATGTGTTTTAGCTAAAATACTAAAAGTTGTGGAATTGTTCAACGGAAGCCGCCGGTTATGAAGTGCAATAGAGCTCGGATCGGCGCCGAGATAGGGAGTCTCTCGCCGCCCGGGTCTCATTCCCCTGCGTGTCACGCTTTATAGCTTTACGGTGATTCTCCGCGGAATGGGGACGGGGCAACACGCCTGTCGGGCATCACCAGAGCACCAGAGCGGATTCTCATTTTAACATCTGAAGTGCGGTTAAAAGAAACGGTAGCCTACAAGCTTACTTTTTAAAGATCCCATTTCAGCAGTTGAATGCAATCTAGAGCCTTTTTTCTACAGACATGTATTTCTGTTCATTTGTACAATGAATGCATCTGTTTATTTTGTAGTATTCCTTCATATTATTTTGAGTTTTGTCTGCGTGTCTACTCTTTATAACAATATCTATAGCTGTACATCTCATCTTTGTATTTTAATTTGAAGCGGAGTCATTTAGTCGATTTTTCTACTATTGCTACTCTTGTACAGTTTTCATACCGAATACAGGTACTGTATATTAAAATCAATTGTAAATATATGGAATATCTCCTTGGTACAAAACCACTAGTAACAACTTCATGTGTAAATAAATGTACGAAGCAGAAACTCGAGGTGCGGTATTTATTGATGCTGTAAAAACACAAACACTAAGTCTTCGGACCTTTGCTTGTTCCACATATTGCCTCATCTAAAATCACCTTTTAAGATTTGTCAAAGAAATAAATTACTACAGACTACAAACTTCAGCGCAAGAACAAGAAATTTGGTGTTATGTATCAGACTAATTTGCAAATCAAGAATTGTCAGTACTTTTCACAGATCATTTCCTCCACTCCTTACGTCCCATGGAAGACAACATTATATAAGTTCATTCCGTTTAAAATAGTCTGTCAATTATAAATTCAACATGATTCGTGATTTTTTAAATTATGTGTACAGAGGTGAGTGGCATCTAATTACCGGTTAACTCAATTGGTCAGCGCATACGACGATAACATCAGGAACGCCGGTTTGACCCCCGTACGGGCCACACCTGACCTGGTGGTCTTATCCTGCAAAAAATGTCATCAGTGCGCATGACTTGCTCTTTAATCGCAAATTAAACGCAGATTGCACTGATGAAAACCCACAATTTTATACTAACTGTGTATATGTTTTAGTTTTGTGCATCGATATTAGTCATTTACAGCCTAGTGTTGCTTTTTGAATTTTATATTTACTCACAGGGGACACACTGTTTCGCTGTACATATTTTTTTCACTGGTATGCATGAGCAGAGTCATCCTTGCCACTGGGGGCAGTAACTTCAAACTGCGGCTCGACTCTGTCATGCCTCCATTCATGCATTTTACAGAACACCGACTGCTTCCAGTTCAGTGGGGTAACACGTGGGTCGTTATTGGTTTTATTTAGAATATACCGCAGTCATATTAGAGTTGTTTATGATCATAAACAGCTGCAATAATATTAAATATCCAACAACCTTCGTTGACGTCAATACATACCTAATTCAAGATGGGACCGGTAAGTTCTGACAAGATGTTCTATGTGAAGTGAAAACTAAGTTGATATCGTGGTTTTTGAAGTGGGGGATGAATTCTCTAGTTCATCGGTGAATAAAGAGCGTTTTTGTTCACAGCCGAGAAGTAAAAAAAGGAAGCCGACCTTTCGGAAGTTGCTTAAAACAAGCAACGTGAAGCTTGAAAACAAACTGAAGAATCGTCATTTCAAGCAGCAGAGCAGCAGCAAGAAGTACCGTAAAGAGCAGAAGAGACTCCGCCAGGCGCTGAAGGATGAGTCGCTTAGGACTCCTGTTCCTTTGGAGCGGTACAAGAAAAGGGCAGGTGGGCGGCTTACCGTGTTATCGTACCAGCATTACAAAAATACTGAACTAGCACTGAACGTCGCAGTATCTGTAAAATTGCATCAGGATAAAATCCAGCATTTATAATTAAGTTGTACTGGTAGAAGTATTATTTAGCTTACTACTGATATTATTGTTGTTGACAAGTGTGGCACTGACAATTGTTGTAGATTAATAGTGATTATACGAAATTCTTTAAGCACATTTCCTCTTATATAATGAATTATGTTTTCGGTTTATGTAAAGAGGAAGAGCCTGAGGAGGAATTTGAGGAATCACTCCCGGTGGACATGATGGAGGAAAATGACTTGGAAGAGATGAGAGCCATGGGCCAAAAGGCTTCATTCCTGACCAGAGACATATCCTCCTGGTATGAGGGCCCCGCCTCTTAGCCTGCTGTGAAATGTCTTATTGGCTTATCATTAATTATTGTCTTGGTTCATGGTCTTCACGCCTCCAGGGTTGGACGTTGGAGTGGACATTGCATGTTGTGTCTGTGTTCAAGCAGGCTTCCTCCCATATTCCAAAAACATGTCATGTGAATTGGTGTCTATAATTGCCTATAGTCTGTGTCCCCTGGTCTCATGCCCTGTTCTACCTCGGTTAGGTTTCAGGATCACACTGATGTTACAGTTTGGGTAAATGTATGGATAATGCATGTGTCTTTAGCGAAAACAGCGAGGCCTTTATGAGCAGGGCGTCTGCAGCCTGTAGCGTGGCCCTATAAACGGCCAAGGAGCGAGGGCTGACCGGGGTCCATCTCCCCCCCCATGAATATGCAGCGAGCCGGTGCACGCTAGGAAGCGAAAGTCGGGCAACGCCGTGGAGATGTACGAGAAGACGCCGAGGAGGATGCCGGCGGAGGAGAAGAAGGAGGTCATTCATCTGCTGCCAATCAAAGACAAGACTGGCATTATCCGGCAGACCATGGAGAAGCCAGGTGCGATGTTAACTCCGGCGCTCTCCGCAGGCACCAGCGCGCCATGCCACATAATAGCGGTCTGATTAGTGTTTCTGAAGCAGCTTGCCCTGGGGATACTAAGTGGCTCTGTGGGTTAGAACTCTGTTCCTATTACTGGTTCAATTCCCGTTACTAGGGGAGTGATGCCATCCTTCTGCCGTACCACAAAAGCCCCAATTGTCTCCAGGGATGCTGTCTGGCTCTTGCTCTCGATCCTAACTTGTGGATCGCTTTTCGACAAAGGCATCTCCTAATTATGTAATGTAAATATTTGAACCTTTGTCATGTGTCATGCATGTATCATTACTTCTTGCAGTGGTAGAGGAGGCAGAGGAGGAGGAAGAGGAAGAGGCTGAACTGCAGGAAGAGGAGAACGAATCTGGATATGGTACTGAACTGGACTGGCTGGTTTCTGCTCTGCTTTCCTATCTCTAATGCCGAGTCTCCACCTGGCTTGATGTGTGATGATGTAATGTGCCCTTAGCGGAAGCCATAGACATGTCTGCACTGAATCCCGAGGAGCAGCTGCAGCTGCGCAGACAGAGGCTCCAAGACAGGAAGACGCGCATCGCTGGCCTGGGTTCCGCCATCCTTTCAGACCCTACCAGCAACGTGAGTCCCCGTGGTGATGCGCATGATGGGATGGAGGGGGGAGTCTTTAACCAGCATGTGGTGACCTGTGAGGCTAGGGGGTACCGTTTTCTGAGGAAGCTTTGTGGACATGCATCTTAGATCAAGAAGCTGAAAGAGCTACGGTCCATGCTGATGGAGGCCGACCCCTGCGTGGCTGTCACCGTCAGGAAGGTGGTCATGATCTCACTGATGGAGATCCTCAAGGACATCGTCCCGTCTTACCGCATCCGGCCTCTGACCGCGGAAGAGAAGGCGACCAAGGTACCCCCTCCAGGCCCCCCCCAAACTCGCTTTCCCGTTACCGAGTAACCGCATCCGTGGCTTTGCTCACACCGGCGGCGTGCGTGTGCCCCCCCAGGTGAAGAAGGAGACGCAGCAGCTGCGGGAGTTCGAGGAGGGCCTGGTGAGCCAGTATAAGTTCTACCTGGAGGACCTGGAGCAGACCGTGAAAGGTACCGGCTGGACCTGCGCGGTTCTGTGATGGCCGATGAGGCTCAATTAGTGCTTTAAGAACTCCGCCCTGTCTCAGGCAGCACAGGGCACAAGGCTGGGGAAACACAACTACACGCTTGGGGTAATTTTGAAGACGTTGTGTTTTTGGACTGCGGGTGGGCATCTTTGTGACATGGGAAGAACCAGTTTACCTAGGTTTGCTGCGTCTAATCAATCATTTAGCAAACCTATCGTTTTGTATGCAAGGCTCCGTGTGTGTGGAGTTAGCATGTTCTCCCCGTGTCGTGGTGGGGTTTCCTCTGGATACTCCGGTACCCCCCCCCCCCACAGTCTGAAAACAGGCTAATTGGAGTAACTAAATTGTCCCTAGGAGTGAATGGTGTGTGAGTGAATGGTGTGTGTGTGTTGCCCTGCGATGGATTGGCGCCCCATCCTGGGTTGTTCCCTGCCTTGCGCCTGTAGCCTCCAGGATAGGCTCTGGACCCCCTGCAACCCAGAATAGGACAAGCGGGTACAGAAGATGGATGGATGGATGGATGGATGTCATGTACTTTACTGGAATCCTTAAGTGGTTTTCTCAGAAGTACTGTAGGTGTTTCTCTTGATGGACTTGAACCAGCAGCATTAGGATTACAAGGAAAGGTACTAGACTACCACCCTACCTGCTGGTGCACTGAGGTCACTGTCGTACATAGAGGTGGCCACATACTTCAAATAACATCCTGGCAAAATGAAATCGAACACGCCGGCGAAGACTGTGTCCTCGTTCTATGTCTCGCCACAACCCTAGAGGATGCAGAATGTTTTCGATGCAGCAGACCCACATACAGAGTCCAGATAAACATGTTGCAGTGAGTGTGTGAGTCATTTTAATAAAGGAGATGACAGATCTGTTATCTATTATCTATGGAAGTTGCTGTCCGCAGTGATAACCACTCATGCGTCGTATTGCTAATAGGACGTTGACTCCGTTAATTCCATTTGAAGTATGCGGCAGCCTTAAAGGTGGTCATATTCAGTGTCTGTCTAGGTACAACAGGGGGCGCCCTTGTGCATCTCTGTTCCCCAACAGACTGGAAGCAGAAGAAGAAGAAGAAGAGCGAGACAGTGAGCCTGCAGGCCTACAAGGGCCTGGCCCTGGTAGCCATCCGGTGTCTCTGTGAACTGATGGTGGCCCTGCCCCACTTCAACTTCCACAACAACATCCTGGTGATGGTGGCGCCCCTTATGAACGACACCTGCCCCGAGGTGAGCCCAGCGCGGAGTTGGCCGCTGGCTCGGATCTGGGTTCTGTCTGCTTGCCAGTTAGACCATGTTGGACCAGGTGGTTCTTCATTCTGAGAGGAGGCTCGGTGGCGGGGAGGCTGTAGCCTCACATTTCCAGGGCTGTGGATCTGACTGCTGCCTCCCTGTGGGTGGAGGATGCATGTTCTCCCAGGTTCTTCCCTGGGTTTCCTCCCACGCATGCAGTCTGGTGAATTATCTCTCCTAGGTGGTCCTTTGCCTTGTTTATGTGCTTCCTGTGATGGACTGCAGGTCCCATGTAGCTCTATACTGGAAGAAAATAATTACAGAAGATGGAAGGTATTTGATAAGTTTGCTTACAAACAAGAGTAACAACCAGTGTGCTGTACGCAGCTTCTCTGGATCTTGTGGAGCAAACAGGAGTCTAAAAAGATCTGCTGAGGAACATTAGTGTTAGTCCAAAGGCTGGGACTTCACTGAGGGCCCGAAACGCTGCTTCACTGCCATGTCCTGGAGATGTGGCGGTGTGGTGTTTCACTCAGGTCCTCATGTGACACTCCCCTCCTGCAGGTGTCCACCATGTGCTGTGAGCATGTGAAGAAGCTCTTGAAACAGGATAAGATGGGCCAGGCTTCACTGGGAATGGTGAAGGTGATCTCAGGACTGGTCAAGAGCAGGAACTACGACGTGAACCCAGAGGTGAGGCTGGCCGTTCTGCCGTCTCGCTGTAACATGCTGAGGATGAGTCTTAGGGCACTACGCCTTGTATTGTACTTTTGTTATGGTACTTATGATACTTTCTCTCTTTTATTGACAAAAGTTACAGTACTTAAAGTACCAAAACAGCTGGGGTATTTTTTTTGGCACTTCAGTAATCTGAGGCGTGACTTGCAAGAACTTTGCTAAGTTTTTTTTCAGGTGAAAATGTTTTAGTAAAACTTAAACTCTCTGCCCTATAATGTCCGTACAGTATGAAAGTATGAAAAAGTCTGATCTCAATCTAGCTTACTAGCGATGTAAAAATTACATATGTATTGCATTGTTGATATTAATATCGCACATCATCCAGCCCTGTAATACACTACAGCCATTTTTCGAATTCAGTACAAAATGCCCCGTATCAGTTTTTACTTCAGTGGAAAACCAACACCTCGAACTACAGCATGTTAGGTACTTTCTTGATGTACCAAAAGTTCGGTACCTGGTGCAGCGAAAAAGGGCCCTTAAATTCCGGTTCTCCTTTGCAGTTTGCTCCTCGTTTAAATCCATTGCAGTGAACTGGGTTTAGGTGCTTGTACAGATTCGCGATGCGGGTGCTGTACTGAAAGCAGGTGACTCGATGGATGTCCCGTGTTATTTAAAATGACATGTCGTCGCCCCCCCTGCCACACAAACAGGTGCTGAAGTGTTTGCTCAGCCTCAGAATAAAGGAGGTAGAGTTAAAGAAGGACACAGAACATGTCGCCCCCAAGAAGAAGTTCATGACCTACAAAGAGAAGAAGAAAAATTTGTCGAGGATGCAGCGGAAGGTGAGTTGGGGTGGGCTGGTCTACGCCGGGGTGGTTGACTGTCCCCCCCTGGCGCTGGCCTGTGGCGAGCGACCGGACCTCTCTGACCTTCGGCCTCCTGCCTCCTGCAGTGGAAGAAGGCCGAGGAGAAGCTGGAGAAGGAGCTGCTGGAAGCAGAGGCGTCAGAAAGCAAGGACAAAAAGATCAAACTGGTGAGCCCCTTCGCTGCTGGCAACCAAGCGGCTTGCAGGTGGCAGAGTGGTTTAGATCGACTGTTTGGGTTTCTCGGTGTAGTGACTGAGTGTATCAGTATAGGAGTATCAGTATTTTCATCACCATGGCATGTGTTGTCTGACACTGACATTCTGTCCCCTCAGCACACAGAGACCCTGAACATCGTGTTCCTGATCTACTTCCGAATACTGAAGAAGGCCCAGAAGTCTGTGCTGCTGCCCATTGTGTTGGAAGGATTAGCCAAGTAAGGGCAGACCGTCCATTTCCCTGTCCTGTCATGCGGCGGTGTGCACTGTGGATACCGCCGTACGGATGGGCGCACTGCACTGTGGATACCGCCGTACGGATGGGCGCACTGCACTGTGGATACCGCCGTACGGATGGGCGCACTGTAATCCTCATGAACTCTTTGTCTTTTGAAGGTTTGCTCACCTCATAAATCTGGAGTTCTTCGATGATTTGTTGACAGTGCTGCATAATCTCATCGAGTCCAAGGTGAGGGGGTGTGGTTTTCCTCTCGTACTGTTCAGGGTGTTTAAGGTGGACCTTTCAGCCCCTTTGACGGAATGTGGTTCCCAGTTCGGTTGTATGACTCTCCAATTTCTCTGTGAAGGACCTGACCTACCGTGAGTGTCTCCACTGCATCCAGACATCCTTCACCATCCTGTCTGGTCAAGGTCAGTGTCTCAGAGGTAGCTTGACGTCCTCCTGGCCCCTGGTGTGTATATGCATGTTAACCTGGTTTCTCATGAACAGGTGACGTCCTCAACATCGACCCTTTGAAGTTCTACACACACCTGTACAAAATCTTGCTCCACCTCCATGCAGGTAAGTCCCCCCTCCCCCCATTGCAGTTCTGTAGAGGAATTTAGGCTTCTTGTTTTACTACAGGTTTGTGGCAGGGGGTCCATTCTTACCATATTTATGACTTCTTCACGACTGACTAATCGATGTGGTCTTATTGCTATGGCAACCGTGGTGCCGTGTTCCACAGGGGCGACGAACGACGACGTTTGCATAGTGCTGCACTGCCTAGAATCCATGCTGGCCAAGCGCAGGAAGCAGGTCACCCTCCAGAGGGCGCTGGCCTTCCTGAAGAGGATGAGCACGCTCAGTCTGCACGTGCTGCCAAATTCCACAGTGGGCCTCTTGGCGTCCGGCAGGACTCTGATGCATGTGAGTTGTGGACGTGGCCAGCAGATGGCGATGCAGAGTAATAGTAACTGATATGTAAACTTAGTTTCAGATTAGTAAATATTACTATTCTAGTATAGTATATATTAGTAACATTTTCTTCAAGATTAATAAAGTCTATCTATCTAATCTATCTGGGGTAGGTGGATCAATCCAAATATTGATACTATCAATACCAACGTTGGTAACAGCTTGATACTAGCATGATGGGATCTATAGTTTCAGTTTCTCTTCTCTACGTTCAGTATGTTGCTCCTGTTTAATCAAAAGTAGATATTTCCGTGCAAACACCACTCCTTTCACATCTTCCCTGTGCACTTTGCTGGTCCCCTTCCTGCGTGATTCAGCAGCGCTGAGCAGACACGTGAAGGCTGCAGTGAGAGACAGCATGATGGCAATGACGCAAGGAGAAGTGTCAGGTCGAGAGATTTTACGGCTGTAAATGAAAATGTTGCACAGTGTGACGTGTGTAGGCGGGTTGTTGGCTGCTGTGGAAACACCACCAATTTATACGAACACGAGAAGCGAAGAGAGAATGAAAAGCCCTAAGGTAGAGCTAGGCCCCCCGCACAGAGACGGAGGACACTGGCTGAGTCCTTTCAGAGAGGCGAATATCCAGGTAGCTTATATAGTGGTGAAAGTAATATTTTAGTCATGTCTAGGGGTGAAAGTAGTTTTAAATTCTTGCCAGTACTACTGCCACAACCTTCATCGCTTGCATCCTTGAGAAAAACATTTTAATATTTTAATCCCTGTCTGCTGTAACCAGGGTTTGAAAAGTAGTGAGGTCTGGGGGAGGGGGGCAGGGGAGGGGGGCGGAGGCGGGTCTCGTCAGTCACATTACTGATACTATTCCCTTCATAGGCTGTTTTTTTTTTTTTTCTCTTTTTTCTCAGTTATGTGAAACATTAGGTAGCCTAGTTTTTTATTCAGTTGACAATTTAGCTTAATTTTAAATTTTATTTTTAGCTCTTGAAAAATTAGGAGTCCAGACCTCGGTGACCTCATAGCTGGCTACAGCCCTGCCTGTATGACATTGGGTGAACTTTATAGATTGAAGATGCGTTCACCTAAAAAACCATGACACACCGTTCTCCCCTACGTGAAAGTACATAAGCTGCTTTTATAAGTAAAAAGTATTGGTATTGTTATTGGTATCAGCCGTACTGGCCTTGTATTTACGTGGTATGGTATCGATACCAAATTTTACAGTATCACGTACCACTACTGTCTGTCTGTCTGTAGTGGAACCATTGGTACCTAAATCAGTGACCTCCCACCAGCAGGTGGTGCTGTCTTTGAGGCCCTGCTGAGGTAATATGTGGCCATTTGCTAACCTCCTGTAACCTTTGTCTGCCTGCTGCTAGGTTACAAATACCTTAGAGTAGCGGGGGAGGGTGGGGGGGGGGGGGTCTGTCCCCCAAGCAGCCCTAATGTGTGTGTGTGTGCGCGTGTGTGTGTGTGTGTGTGGGTGTTTGTGTGTGTGTGTCCGTCCTTCTCCCCCC
>JABJVO010000042.1:9614374-9631800 GCA_026770805.1 Boulengeromyrus knoepffleri | reverse complement strand
AGCAGCTCTACTGTGTGTGTGTGTGCGCGTGTGTGTGTGTGTGTGTGTGTGTGTGTATGTGTGTGTGTGTCCGTCCTTCTCCCCCCAGGCCTTTCCCAAGTGTGACCTCCTGCTAGACAATGAGTCCCAGGGCAGCGGCGTCTACTTGCCCGAGCTGGAGGAGCCCGAGTTCTGTAACCCTCACAACACGGCGATGTGGGAGCTGCACATGCTGACGGTGAGCGGGGAAACTCTCCTGAGGACACCACAATATGGTGCATTCAGCAGACACGTACGGGACACGCGGGGACACTGAGGAAGTGCTGTCAACACTGATACACTGTGAGACAAACGTATACATCTGCCATGAACGAGACAATCTCCGTCCTCCCTTCCCATGTCTGGATCAGCCTTCTGTGTGTCTAACCCTGGACAGAAAGCATGTGATGTGACGTGATGTGACGTGATGTGATGTGATGTGAGGCCTTTGTGTTGCAGAGGCATTACCACCCCATGGTGAGGAAATTTGCCACTCACCTCGTGGTGGGGGCACCCAGCGAAGGTTCCCGGGCCCTGAGCTCCGAGTTGAGCAGGAGGTGAGAGCTTTCGATGTGACTGTACTGTCCAGTGACGGGCTGCAGTGAGCCTTCTACATGTACAGTGTGTTCGGCTCTGTGACACACATGCAAGCTCTATTTAATTCTCCCTCTCACTCTACAAATGTGTGTTTGTGCAAATTTTTTTTTTAACACTTTTCAATGGATGTTTGAAATTCCGCAGGTCGGCAGTGGATCTGTTTGAGGAGTACAGCCCCAAGGACATGACCTTTAACCCCCCAGTGCCCGCAAGTTCCTCTAAGAAGAAGGTATCGCCCTCTTCGGAGTTCTGTGAAGGATACCCTGTGTGTCGCTCTCGTTTCCCGTTGAAATGATTTCCCATCATGCTCTGTTTCAGGAGCACTTTGACGCCGTAGACGTGTTTCTGGACGCTCAGTTAGAGAGACAGGTGGACGACGCTCTAGCAGATACGACGGCTTCGTCGGGTTTGGATTTCGCCACACATTTTGGGAATGCGTCATGCTAGGAGGTTTTTCAGAGCATCTGTTCAGCATGGACTTTAAGGCTGTGTCAGCTGGTACCAGCTGGACAGGGTCAACTGTGTGTATATATCATGTGTTTCTGAAGGTGAACATTTTTATTCTAAATATGTGCCTTTTTTAAAGTGTAAATGATCATTTCCAAAAACAGTCCAGGTGGCTTCTGAACCCATCCTCGAGTGACAGTTATCACATCCACACACACTTTTTCCTAAAACCTCATCAGGGTGAATGATTGGAGTCAGTGGTTCTCAATCCTGTTCCTGGAGGACCCTCTGCCAGAATGTTTTCATTCCAACCCGGACTGCTTTAAACCTGCCAGACATTATTAGCCTATTAGGGACCATATAAGCCTGATTTAAGGTAGGATTGGAATGAAAACATTCTGTCAGGGGAGGCGCCAGGAACAGGTCTGAGAACTGTACTGAGAACTGAATTAATCGGAGGGAGCCTCCTGGTTCTGCTATAGTTGTAGGAACCTGAGTACTTCAGTAAAATTTAAAATCTCTTTAGCGAGCCCTTTTATCCAAATTGGCATGCGGTCAAGAAGCAGGGTCAGACATGCCTCGTTTCACACCAACGTGGTGCCGGACTTCTTCTCAATCTGGAATTGGATCCGTGCGTTTCCACTGCAAAACGTTGGCCCTGGGCCAGAAAAAAATTGCTCCAGCATGGCACCATAGAAAAGCTGGTCTCAGAATTTAGCACCGTAATGTCAGCGAAAGCGGGACGGGCTGTCGCATCCTACCCTTCCGCATACCCAGAAAATTCAATCCATAACCAATATAGTTTTGTCAGATGTCACTGGTGCAACATTTTGCCAGCTTATTAGCAGAATAACGTTACATCACTTTTATTTCATTCTGTGAAAAACTAAATATTGTGTTGCTCGTCAGATTTAATAAATTATAACCATGTCGCAGGTTGAATAAAATATTGCGGCGCTTGAATGGCAAAGGGATCAAGAGGCGGACAGCAAGGTTCAGTTCAGACTCTTTTATTGTGCAAAAAAACAGTGAGTGAGAAAATAAAGTTACACACAGATTGGGGAGAAACGGCCTTTAAGGAGACAAAAGCGGATACAGGCAATTGAGGCAGAGCACGAGTCATACTCTGAGAACTTTTTTTCGGTTCAGCAGCTTAGAAAAACACTCAAACAGACCAGAATAAATCGAAAAAACTAAATACATATGAACATTTACTTTATGCCTACTTCAACCTATGTAACATTTCCGTTCTGTTATTTTTTTAAACTGGTGGAAATGCAGCCAGATTCTCAAAAGACACCAAGTGAGAACCAGCCCGGCACTGGCACTGGCACTGGCACTGGCACTGGCACTGGCACTGGCTCCGTGATGGTGGGAACAAGGCAAGGCATATTGGGGATTAAGGCGCTTGCTGAAGGGTCCATCGGTGTAATCGCTCTGCTGATTCTGGGATTTGAACTGCCGACCTTCCGATCACAGAATGCTAACCCACGGAGCCACATACCTCCTCTTCATTCATGAGCAGACTATCCTGGATTTGTGGTCTGTGTGTTTTCTGCAGTATAGTCGAATATTGGTAAAGCTGGATCACTGTTAGTGCTGAGTGTGGTCTACGAATATGATATCGGTACTGCACACTGGGGTCAAGGTGCCGATTTTAGCGCTTCTAGAAGCATGGGTCTAATATAAAGTATTTTTCTCAACTCTGGGTTGGAAAACTACGGCCACTTTGTGACCATAATTACACGCTCCACTTCCAAGACTGGTCATGTGACGTGCTGGGCATTCTAGGTATTTAATGCAATCATTAAGAGTAAGGGACAACAATCATTTATTTCCATAACAACATACAAGGTGTTCCAACTGTTTCAAGTCAACCGAAAGTAGTCTCATATTAGTTACATGACCTGTACACCGCATAATGTTAATACATTAATCTGTCATTTAAAAGCCAGCAGCTCCCTGGGGGGTATGCTATTGGACTGCTTATAAAGTATTTTAATACTGTACACAGCTAAATAAATATTGAATATACATTATTATGTATTTGAAATGCGTGGCATGTCCTTTATAGAAAGGCAGCAAAACCAAACCGTTAATAATGATGGCTTACAAAATAAGCAAAGGAAGTAGAGAACTGGGAAAAAAAACATAAAATGGTGACGTGGAACATTTACCAAAAATATCACCATGGTCCAAGATCATCTCTGACAAAAACAGATCTAGTAAATGTATATAAATGTTAGTGGATAACCAACACAATTTTAGAGGCTTCCTCTTCAAAATAAATACACTCATTTTAAAATAGCTCTTAAGATACACCTTCAAAAAGTGTCATGTATACATTTTATATAAAAGTACACCCCCCAGGGCTAAATTGTAAAATAAATTAAAATGTACAACATTGTGGGGGGGGGGGTATTCTACGAGTTTCAGCTTAAAGCTAATTAAAAACAGCTAAACATCTGAGGTCGATGTTTTTGGATCATTACTATTTACAAAATAAGGCTGGAAAAAAATGTACTCCGCCAGAAATCTGTACCGCACAGACAAAAACAGCAAATGTTCACAAACGGTACTAAATGTCACAATGGACTCATGTTACAGGGAAAAAAAAGGAAAACACCATGTTGACCTTGATACTTGTATGTAACCGCCACAAATGTCATCTTGGTACAACATCCACCTAATTAATGTTACAGTGGTTCCAAATGTTCCCCAATCCAAGAAAAGCACCATCAGATACATCAAAACAAACATGTGCCAAGATTGACATCAGAACAACTTGTTCATACTGAAGGTTATCACTTTAAAAAAAATAATAATAAACAATAAGGGAAAATGAAAGTGCAGGACAGCGGCATCCGCTGGACTAGAGTCAGTCGTACACATTTGCCCATGATCCACAGTAACATACAGGAATATTACACAGAAGTACAACTGTAGACTGTGAATGTCACAAAATCTCAAAGGTTCTGTGAAATCAGGCATACAAAGAAGAATGATAGGAAATGTCGATTCTCCACATTGCACAGCTAAAAAAACAACAAAATGACATGAAAAGCTGAACCATCCCGTCAACGGTGGGAGATTCACTTTAAAATTAATTCACCCGGCTTCCTTTTTAAAAAAGCCCAATCCACTAAAACAACCCAAATGTGCTCTAGAAAATTAATAGAGAATGTTACATGTACATGATTTCATGTAAAAAGAATTTCAGGTAACAAATGCTTTTTAAAACCAAATATATTACCATGACCCCTACAGAGTTCTCCCAGTGTCTGTGGGGAACGTGTACAGTTAAAAAAAAAAAAAAAAAACTTTTAAAAATTAGTAGCAATAGCTAAGAATTACATAGCTGCATTTAAAGTTAAATGTTTACAGTACCATGAGGTCACAGAAGAGAAACCTCTGTAATACATTGTTTACAACCATTTCAGCTGTATACTTTTACCACAAGGGAAAACAATATACCATAAACGTGTAATTAGCAAATTAATAAATGTTCCTTTGGTATAGGAATAGGCAATTTTAAGGAATCCAAATGAACAAGTGCAAAGTAGCGTCAATGCAAGAAAGGAAAGCTGAAAGCACGGATCTGCTACAGTACTGTGGTCGCAGGCACAGAACGGGATTCAAACCAGCCACCTTCTGGTCATCCCAGTCGGATGAGGAGGCGGGAGTTGTGGCTACCCCGGGTTGCGCCCTCTGCAACCGCCGGTGCTACTCCTGCCCGATCTCCTTCCCCACATGATCCGGCGCTGATGACCGGGTTTATCCGCCCCATCACATGGCTGTCTGGGGACACGGGTGTTAGTTGAACCCCAATAAAGACGCCCCAGGGCAGAAATCGGGTGCAGGCTGGAGTCGTCCGACACCTTTGATGGGCCTGGCTCTGACTTTTGCATTTCCCCAGGGGCAGCGCTCATATGGGCAGTTTCCAGTTCCACAGCAGTGGGAAGGGCCAGGTGGAGGGGGCGTGGCTTGCTGGGGAGAGCATGCATTGGCTGGGCTGGCTTCCCAGAAGTCTTTCTACCCCTGACCTGCTCCCTGCCACACAGGCCTTCAGCCCTTCAGAGAGTCTTCCTGCAGGCAGCAAGCAAATGAGTTTAATCAGTGAGGACTCAACACACTTTACACACCTGTTGCCTATGTACACCCTCATAATCATGCACTTCAGCTTCCCTTGAAATACAGTATTCGTTTTATCTACCTTTTTTATTCTACAAGCGGATGCACATCCTTTAAGGTAAATACGGTGAATAAAACCAAATGTGCCAAAAAAGACATTAGTGTTACCCTAAGGGCTGTACAAAGCAATTCTCTGTCCTTTACACACAGAAACATGTCACACACTCGGGCAGAACACGGGCATCACTAGTGATTTATGAAAGGTGGGTGGGGTCAGCCTTTACTAGGGGGGTCTGATTTTAATGAAAATGAATAAGAACCAAATCAGCCAAATCAGGGACCGGAGCAGCCCTGAACTATCCCTACCATCCATATCCAAATCTAGACGCCCCAGAGTCAGAGTTAATGAATTATGTAACATGGAAACTAGAACAGTTAGCAAAACCAGGCACAAACACAGCATTAATGACGGTCAATAGGAGCCCAGTGGTATGAGAAAGGCTGTTTTCTGGGTGCTATTCATCAGACTACAGCAGCAGGCCAGTGGCATTTGAACCACTCTGGAAAATGAGCATTATGAACTTTGGAAAGGCACATGCTTGCCGAATATTACCGGCAGGGTCATCAGTGTACTCTGAGCGAGCAGTTGGCCAGGCAAAGCCAACTCAACCCGCAATGATGGCCTCTGTTAAACCTCAACAGACAATAGGTTACCACAGGGTCAGCAGTTAGGGGGCGTTAGAGGGCGCAGACCGTACCTCACACGGCCTCCATGCACATGCCAGGGCCGACTACTCAGATGTGTCACCCGGGTGAACTCCGCATGCCACCTTCTCGTCCTTACTGTGGGCACCCTCAGGGGCGGCGCTCACACCCACTGCCACAGTACGGCTGCGACCGGTCAGCTTCTTCAGCTCACTGGTCAGGGAGATGCCCTTCTTCCTGTCCTCGCGGCATGCCTGCGAACAGGGACCGAATGATTAGGAGGACCGGAAGGTTGTGGGTTTGGACCCCACAGTGGTAAGACAGTGGACACGTGATCAGACACCCATATGGTGAAGCGGATTTCCATGATGCCCAATTTGTTGCTATGCTTTTCTTTCATGTAATTTTTTCTTACTAGATTGTTTAAATTGATATATTTGCTATAATAATAATAATAATATGGTACAAACACAATGGATCCTCTACTAAATACCAAATCACTCATTTTCCCCCAGTCTGATCTTTGGAAATTCATTGGTTTGAATTTATGATTTTATACCGTGTTTTCTATATACCAAATCATACTTTATGTATAGTACTGTGCAAAGGCCTTAGGCAGCCAAAGAAAATGATATTTAAATGTTTATGTTTGTGGAAAACTATGAGTTTATGTCTGTCAAAGTGTATTGGCCGTGTTAGCTTAGCCATTTCAAACCCGCTGCTAAAATCATTCCAGTCTTCAGCAACTATCCAATACACCCAGGAATTTTTCTGACTTGACCACTAGAGCACCCCGTACAGCTGACCAATATATCACTGACCTTTTTTATCTAATGAAGTTTATTAAGTGAGCTGGTGGTGAAATTTAATAAAAACATGGAATATCTGAGGTGTCCCTGAGACGAGGTTTGGAAACTGAAGTGGTGTTCATCTAGCAGATATCAGTAACTTTTTGGAGAACAGAAGAAACTTTTAGTAGTCTCTCTTAATTTGCATACGTTTCAACATTAAAAACATTAAAACATTAAATTGGGTTTTTTTTTTTGTTCTGAGCAAATGTGCATTTACTACCCAGATAAATAGCTTAAATAATTTCTTTTGGCTGCCTAAGACTTTCGCACAGTGCTGTAGGTACAAGTCAAGTTTTCATAAAACTGATCCCCCCTGTGGATCCTTCCTGTGGAGCTGGAATGTGCTTCAGGGACTTGGGGGGGGCACCAAACCCCACCTCACCTGCACCTGCTCCTTCAGCTTCAGCACGAACCTCCCAGCTCCCTTCCACCTGCTCTGCGCCTGGTAGACGCATTCCTGGTCGAGGAGGACCCGCTGGATGGGCTTGCCGGCCGAGCCCTTCTTGCTAGCGGGGTCCTTGGACACCTCCTCCATCAGCACGTAGTCACAGGGGTTGGGGTTGTTCAGGATGCTACAGGAGTACTTGGCCTTACTCAGTGCCTACGGAGGACATGGGAGACATCACTGTGTATAACCGAAGGGCCTCCCATAGAGGGCGCTGTGTATAACCGAAGGGCCTCCCATAGAGGGCGCTGTGTATAACCGAAGGGCCTCCCATAGAGGGCGCTGTGTACAACCGAAGGGCCTCCCATAGAGGGCGCTGTGTATAACCGAAGGGCCTCCCATAGAGGGCGCTGTGTATAACCGAAGGGCCTCCCATAGAGGGCGCTGTATAACAGAAGGGCCTCCCATAGAGGGCGCTGTATAACAGAAGGGAGTCCAACAGAGAATGCTGAATTTGACCACATTAAATACAGGCCAGGCCCTTACACAGAAATGGACAGACAGCAGAGAGGGCAGCAAAAATGTTCTGGTCACCTGCTGAATGACGTCCTGGGCAGTGCTGTGGCGCGGGGCCTTGATGACAGTGTGAGGCTGTTCGGGCGACACGTCATGCACCTGAACCAGGAAGGTGTCCTCCTCTGGCGGGACACTGGCCTCCTCCAGGCGTCCCGGCGCAGAGTTCCTGTTGTTCAAGTGCTGCGGAGGTAAAAGCTGCCATTAACCGCTGTACTGGACTCCCGGCAAAAACCGAGCAACGCCAGAATGTCAGGAATTGGCTAATTTACCCAACAGTGGCTGTTACACAGCCGGGCCACTAGGTGGCACTCTTTAAATGTCAAATAAAGCTGTAGAAAGTAAGTGGTGCCTTTAAGTATACTGTCAACTCAATAAGTAGCCAATAAGGATGAAAACAAACTTATAAAAACCTCAAACTATACATATGTGGTTTCTTGGTGCTTGAAATTCAAAAGCCACTTGTTGAAGATAAACTAACACTGTTAGACAGAGGGCTGAGAATGTACCTCCTCTTTGGTTTTCAGGCAGATACGACCCACGCAGCCCTCCTCTGGGACCCAGCTGCTTAGAACTCTGAGGATCTCCTCTTCGGGCGCTAGGGGGCGCTGTTGAGGCTGCTTCTTGGCATCGCTGCGTTCCTTTGACAGAGGTATCTTTTCTTCACACAGGAAATAGTCCGCAGCCTCTGACGGTGATAATATCTGACGGGGTGGGAGGCAGGGCAGCACCTATTAGCGAACCGTCCCTCGTAATCATCCCAGGCCATGTGGTGTCAATCTAATTTCACCTCATAAGTATATTACTGCTTAAAAGCCTACCAGACACTCAAACAAGAGCATTTATAAGAAGCAGATCCGTTTTCATAAGATAAACCACCTGCAGAAGGTCCACAACAAGCAATACAGATCATCAGGTAGGCATAACCACTTGATTGGGTACATCTAGCCAGTACAGGGCAGAATCACTTATAAAGTAGTCAAGATGCCTGCATATTGCAGATCATGAGAGATCAAGTGCAAAATTTCAAAGAGTAAAGACGACAACTACTAAAGCATGGTACATCTGTGGCAATCGATGCTGTCCCATGGTAGTGATGGTGGTCATGGGGAGGGGGGGGGTTGTTGATAGTACTGCTTAGTGCTTTTACTATCTGCCTAAACCAGTGTCAAATATTTTGTTGTTGCAGAAAAACAAATAGAGCAGACAAGATATGGATTCAGAGAAGCCTTTGAGTGCACCGCTTATACTGAGCTGTTGCTTACGCATGTGTGGTCCTCCTGTCAACATTAACGGGTCTGCCCATTCTCCTCCCAGCTCCTTCATTAATAAGGTGTTTTCAGCCAGAGAAATGCCACTCCACTGGATGTTCTTTGTTCATCACACCATTCTCTGTAAACTCTGTTCTAGGGGATGGAAATCCCAGGAGGACGGCTGCTTCTGAGATTTTAACGCCAACATCCGTCACAGCGCCAGCAGTCGCGCCACATTCAAAATCGCTTCGGTCAGAGATCATAACCGCGCTGATGCTCGGCCGCACGGCAGCAAAGCCTGCAGATCCTGCATACATGCTGCATAACAGCCACATAATTCTTCTTGTAGCAACAAGCTGATTGAGTCCAGAAGCAGGTGTATCTACTACACTCCCCAGTGAGTGTAGATATCAAATTTACAAAGTTGTTTAGTAGAGACCTTGTTGTCTTTTGGGGACCTGTGTGTGTGTGTGTGTGTGTGTGGTCCAGGTATAATATGTCCCCACAACGTGATGAATACCCGTTTTTTTTTTACCAGTTTCCTGGTCCCCATATGAGAAAACTCTATTTTATAAAAATCTGTGACTGCAGTGAATAAACTAAAAAACTCTTGTATTTTGTTTGTTTACTTATGGTTATGGTTGGGGCTGGGTAGCGGTTAAAGTTGTCATAGTTAGCATTAGCATTTTTCCCCATAGAAATGAATGAGCGGTCTCCAAAAGATATGATTACACGACTGTGTGTGTGTGTGTGTTTGTCGTTGAGTTTTTCTGTAGGTGTTTGTGCGTGATGATGTGACCAAGGTGAGACTCACAGTGTCGAGCAGCTGTCTGACGCTGGTCCTCTCGTTGACGTTGACCACGGCAAAGGGCTCGGGCCCCGGGGCCCCATGCACCGTCACCTTGCGCTGGATGGCGGCACGGCGCTCTTCCGTGCTGAACAGCTGCGGGCGAAACGGGGAACGCTCAGGGTGGGGTCGTCGCGGCGACGCGTTTCGGCACGATAATCTCCCGTGCGGCTCTGAGGCTCTGAATTTCAGCTAAAATAAACTGGAAGCAAAAGTTAAACTAAACACCGGAAAGCAAATGTTCCACAAGGTGCTTGACGGATGGGGGGAGAGCAGTTCTCCAGCTGGCCCTGAGTCGTCGGCCGTTAGCGTGCGGGTGTCACTCCCACTGCCAACCTCGCACGGCTCACCGTGTCCCCGTCTCCCACATTGGCTCTTACCACAGACGCAGGCTGTCCTCCGGGGGGGGGCTCCTCCACCCTCCGGCTGAATATGAACAAACTGGACACCTCCAGGGGCCCGTTGTGCTGGTTCCTCAGCTGCACGTGTCTGTACCCTGAGAGGACGGCAGCGCCGTGTTAACACACCCACACACACACGCACACACACACAAACACACACACACACACACACACACACGCACACACACACAAACACACAAACACACACACACACACACACACACACACAAAGACCCGTACTCATATCTTTGTGGGGACTGTCCATTCATTTCTTTGGGCATAACCCTAATCCCAACAATGACAGCCTTAACCCCTCCCCAGCCCTAACCTTAAGTATAAAGTAACCAAACAAAATACAAGATTTTTGAAATTTTTACTTTTAACAGATTTTTTTATATAATTGAATTTCCCCTTGTAGGGACCGAAAAAATGGTCCCCACAACGTCAAAATCATGGGTTTTTATCACATTTTGGTGACATTTGGTCCCCACAATGTAATGTACACCTGACTCACGCACACGCAGCTTCTGCGGACACTCAGGCTCCTCAAGCCACAAACTACCAGCATGCGGTAGATGAGGTTTTGCTTATTCAAGGAACAAAGAGAGAAAAGACAGATCGACTGAAGGTTAACTAAGGCTTCTCAGGCCCCGTGGACCTCGTATTAATAGCCATAACGGATAATTAAATGGCTCCTTTTTTTTTTTTTTTTTTTATTTTTTATAAACTTGCTGTATAGCCAACAGACACTGTTTCAGTGAAAACAGCATTTCATTAAACACCTTAATCGACAATCAATCAAAATACAGGTAATTGAAAAGGCTTCCCGATCTTACATCATTCCAAGTCTTGGATTCACCATTTTATTTTGTAAACTCTGGGAATGTTGGAAAGACAACATGTCTCCCTGTTTAACCATAACAAGCTGTTAAAGAAATTTTATGGAAGCAGGACCCATTATTTATGGTTGGTCAGTCCTGGATTTGCAGACACAGTGAACCCACACACACACACACACACACACACACACATACAGACCTGTACTCATATCTTTGTGGGGACTGTCTATTCATTTCTATGGGCAAATCCCTAATCCCAACAAAGACAGCCTTAACCCCCACCCAGCCCTAACCTTAAAGATAACTTAACCAAACAAAATATAAGACTTCTGGCATTTTTAGTTTTTGATAGCAGTCACAGACTTTTATAAAACTGAATTGAATCCTGCGCAGCCAAGACCATTCTAAACACCTGACTCCCACCTGCTTTGAGGGCCCGGAGGGGGAGGGTCCTCTGGCCGGTGACCTGGGAGGTGTTGTTCTCCACCACAGCAATGCGCAGGAAGGCCATGTCCTCAAAGTACACCTGGAAGAGGAACTGCTCGCTCCACATGGGGTTGTGGGTGTTACGGTGGATGGGCTTGGTACGGAAGTGGCTGCTGTCCGCTGTCATCCCCAGAACATCTACCTCCACGCAGGGGCTGCCCGCCGTGTTGCCTGGACACACATTCTGACCAGAAATGACCTGCCAGGTAAAGACAGGAAGCGCTGGATGGAGGAAAGCCAAAAGCCTGCATGGCGTCAAAGCGATCTGTGTTTACCACACTGGCCACACTCCACGTGCGTGACTCACCCACAGAGCTTCTGCCACTGGGTCATTATGTTTACAACACGGCTCCATGTGAACACTGAATATATGGCTCCCCTCCTCTGCGCAAACCCCCCCCCCCCCTTCCTACCCTGGCTGATATTACAGGCTGATGAGATCTATCCTTATTAACACCCGGCACAAATGTATACATGTCGTACAGTGTGGAGTGTAGATTTTGGAGTGTAGATTGTTGAGTGTAGATTTACAGTGTAGCGTTTAGTAGGGGATGAGGGCTGGGGTGTGGAATGTAAAGTGTTGGGTGTAGCGTGCGGGGACCTGCTCACAGTGAGGGAGAAGAGGGTGGGACTCATGCTCTCCATGTCCCTCTCCAGGGGGCTGAAGCGCTGGTACAGGGGGCAGCTCCGGTCCCACAGCACAGGGGGCTTCAGGACGTAGCCACAGCCTCCGTTGGCCTCAAACATGGCGGCGTTCAGCTGCATGGGCAAGTCTGTGGGGCAAACCGGGGGGAGGCACATCAGAGACCAAGAACATTTGCGGTGATTTACCCGTTTTACATGGAACGACGTTAAAAGTTGAGAAACATATTCTCGATCTCATAAATGCTAGAGAATAATATTGCAAACAAGTCACGGTGCATTGAACAGTATCTCCCTTGTCTACTGCTCCTGAGGAGTGACCAATGGAAATTGAAGCTCGACGTTAAGGCAGCTTCCGGTGAAGCCTGACAACTCATAACATGTGCCCTGAAGCTGTGAATTGCGGGGACCAATAGTTTATCAGAGAAAATCATATTAAGGATCTTGCAAGTTTCACATCTATATTTCTACTTGTCAGTGTGTACTTGTTCACAGCACTACTGCTATTATTACCAGTATTGGACATTTCAGGTCCAGAAGCATCACTGGTTATTACTGCTAATAACAATAGCTGAATGGTTATTTCCCTGTAAGCCTAACCAGTAAATATTATATATCAGTACTTAGAGGTTTATCTTGACACTCAGAAATTGTTGTTAATAGGAGTTACAGTAGAATCCTTGTCAGCCACGCCCACTCGTACCCCCTCATGTTGGCTCCACCTCCCCCATGTTGCTAGGCAACACTCTTCACACCACACCTGCTCTCCAGATTCTGCAGGTGCAGAGGCGCGGTCCCCTAATATCATTCACCGAATCTCATCCTCATTGGGCCCCATCCTTACCGTCCGTCTGGTAGTTGAGCGCCACCAGCTGGATGCCGTGTAGCCAGAAGACAAGGGGGTTGGGGTTGGCCGAGTCGATGCGGGTGGCGGCGGGGTAGGTGCGCAGCAGCTGGCAGCTGGTGTGCTCCATCAGCTTCCGCGAGTAGCGCCGGCACAAGCGCTTGGCTGCGTTCTCGTTCACCGACGAGATGTGGTAGCACTTGGGCGTGCGGATGATGGCGCTCAGTGACGGGCTGGCGCTCGGCGCTGGGGCGGCCTGCTCGTCGGCACTGGCGCGGACGCCCTCCAGGGGGCCTGCTGGAGAGGGCGTGCCGGCCACCGTCAGCAACACGGAGAGGAGGTCGGGGGTCACACGTGCGAGCGGGCCGGGACACGCAGAGACGACAACGAGAACGCCGGTAGCGGAATGTCAGGGACTTTTTGGAAAACCGGCCCCTCCTGAAATCAACTTACCAGCTGCTCCTTTTTAACTGACTAAACGAAGTGCCTGGGAGGAAATTTCACTTAGACACCGTTACCATTGTCAGGGTGAGACAATCAAGCCTGGATTTGTTAGACAGGGGGTGGTGTGCAGCTCAGAGGGGTAGGACACTGAACCTGTGATCAGAAGGGCGCCGGTTCAAATCCCAGTGTCACGAAGTGATTTTACCGTTGGGCCCCTGAGCGAGGCCCTTAATCCTCAATTGCTCCATGGACCGTCTGACCTAGCTTTCTCCAAAAAAAAAAACCACAATGTACGATGCTTTGTATAAAAGCATTGTGTAACTGTTATAAACAGACAGTAGGTGGCATACTTGCTATGGAACCGCGAGCGGAGGATCACAGGGAGCGACGCCCAAAGTGCATTGTTTGGTATTTAACCACAGAAACGGGTAACCCATCAAACGAAGTCTCTGTTCACAAAAGCTTGACTGTAACCCAGAGAAGAGGCCAGGGCCACTGGGGGCTTTTTCCCATGCGCTCTCTGTGGGTGTTCTGTGGCCCCCACACGCATGCACGGTTCAGCGGGGCCCTGGGCAGGGAACTGTACCTTTCCCCTGGGCGCGGGGCGGGGTCATGGGGTCCCCCGGGTTGGTCTTGCCAGGGTTGTTGCCGAAGATCGACTTCCTGCTCTTTCTGTCTTTTCCCCTGCCAGAGCCCGATGGGGTGAGGGTGGAAAGGCCTGTTTCCCACACAAAGGCAGAGACACACACACACGCACCCACACACAGACAAGGGACGTGAGTGCGGGGGCCGGGCCTGAGGCCGTATTTTCCACTCCGGCCCATATTCCTTGGGAATTCAGTTGGGCATCTGACATTTGAACGCGATGCTTTTTCTTCCCCTTCCCCCCCCTGGAAATTCCACTGTTGGATTTTTGTTTCTTTTTACAGTTCAAAGTCACGCGCGGGCTACCACACACGAGCACGCCATTGCCGTACAACTGGCACACGATCGTACGAAAGCCTGAAACGTTAAAAAAGAAACAAGCGGCAAGACAGGGCTATTGAAGCGACCGGGGATCTCGACCTGGGAACTTGATGGCCTGGCAGTAGATGACCAGGTCGGAGAGCTCCTGTGCAATCTGCCGGCTCTCCTTCTTGTTCTGAGGCAGGTTGAACTCCTCTTCGAGCTCCAGGTCGAACACCTGCGTGAGAAATTTGAGCAGATATGGCAATGCTGAGGGCAGCTTCAGTCTGCATCCCGGGAGAGCTCACTGTCTGGAGATGGACCTCAAATTCGGAGGCCGGCTCGTGGGAACAGTCTGTCTCACCTTCCCTCTGCTTGCAGCTGGGCTGTCCGATTTCCGGGCTGTCCTCTTGGGCATCTCGTCGTTGGATTCATACTGAAACCTCTCCACGGGTGACCTTCCCTCTGGTCGGTCATCCAGGATGTTGTCTGTGGTTAACGCAGACATGCAATCAGGGTTTCTGTAAGACCGCCAACTCTTCTCTTAAATCTCTGATCTCATCCCTCCGCCAGTTCCAGCCCATCTCAGTATCACCATGAAATGAGGAACACTCTCACTGGCCGCATTACAGCTTGTTTCATCGGCAGGTTTGGTCATCGGAACATCTGGAGTTTTAGGGGTAATTTAAGGTAATTTTGCGTAAGCAAAACTAAAACATCTGGGCACGTATGGTCACGACCTTCCTGCACACCAGCACACAACACCAACCGAGGAAATGTAAAGTAAGCGTGCAGAGAGCATACAAAGAACGTGCAGAGAGCGTGCAAAGAACGTGCAGAGAGCGTGCAAAGCAGTCCCACCACTCAAAAACACGCCCCGGTCGGCAGGGATATTTTTGAGCTGTGTTGTGGTGTCTGCGCGGTTCACGTTTTTGATGTCCGACGGGTCTACAACTAAACAGGCCACACCGGGTCCCTGGAGAGCGGGGGGGCAATTTACTCCAAGTCTCTGAAAGGGAACCCAGGGGCCTGAGAAAGCAGATGGGGCCTCTGTCATGAGGGGCGATGTCATGGTGCTGGGGGGCGTGTGTGTGTTTACAGTGTATATTTATAGAGGGGCTCTGTGAGGCAGACATTAACACGGAACGCCGCAGTGATTTCGGGGATCTTGCCGCCTGCAGAACGCACTGTAAACACACTCTCTGTTTGTTTACAGTGGCAGGTCTCCCCTAATCACACGGTGTCTCTAAAAACAAATGAGCGCAGGTCTTTCTTATACCTGCCCGAGGGGCACGGGACCACGGCCATGCAGCACACACACACACACACACACACACACACACACTGGAGCAACAGGAACAGGCCGGTCACACGGTATTTGCGTTCAAACCACAAGCCAAGAGACCACGGCCGGTGCTCGGCGTGGAAAGGGGGGGGGGAACTTTACCTTCTAGGCTGTAAGAAGTGGTGGAAGCAGTTAGGACGTCGGCTAGAGAGTGGTGGTTAGGCAGCAAGAGGGAGAAAGACGACATACAGAGACGGGTCTTCAGATTTCAGGGAGGAAATGACTAATGAGTACTCAGAGGACGAGGCCAAACAGTGAGGCTGAAAGGGTGTAATAGCACTGGTGTCCGAGACACTGCTGTGCGACACCAGAATGAGAATCTGTAGAACTGTGAGCGTTAGCAGCGTGGATAGCGTGTGCATGGGTCTGCAGGCTGGGTTCCTGCCCTGTGTCGGTGTTTATGCTGCAGGTTTGTGCCACAGAAACGACCCTGTATACAGAAACGCTGCAATTCCTACCATCGGACAGAGACTCGTAGTCATAGTCGTACTCGTCTTCCTCCTCCTCCTCTTCCTCGTTGGTGGTGGGGGGGCTGGGGGCTGGCGTACCGTTACTGGCTTGGGCCTGCATGTGAGCCAGCTGGTGGGCCTGAGAGGGGGCGGGGCGGGTGGGGAACAGTCAGAGGAGACCAGCCTACATTCCTCCATCTATTATTATTCCCATTTTACGAAAATTTCCTGCTTATAACATTAAATTGCAGGTATTAACAGAGGTGGATTTTCTGTATTTTGCCCACGGGTACAACAGCAGGTCACTCCCAAAAGCACCGAGTCCAAAACCGGAACGGCCACACCCCCGGTGCCATTGTCCCCAGCGGGGGGGGCTCACCTTCTGCTTGAGGATGTCCACGGGGGCATGGTGGGCTTTCAGCTTCTTGTTCTTCAGCAGGATCTTGCCCCTGAGCTGCACGGGCGAAGGGAGCAGGGGGTCATCGGAGAAGTCGCTGTCGAAGAGGAACTTCGTCACCAGCTTGTCCCCGAACACGTTCTGTGGGGAACAATGAAAACAAGAATCCAGAAGATGACATGTCGGAAAACCATCCCGGAAGTCTGCACGAGTACATAGGGAGACACAACATCTCCAGAGATTAAAATTCCAGGAAAGGACAAGGAGTTCACCATGTTCCTCTAGAAAACCCCTGGAAGACACCAAGGACTTTGACTAGACGGAGGTACCTTGAAGATCTCTGCCATTTTGCGTTGCTGGGGTAAGGAGCAGTGGTTCTCAATGGAGATGATGACAGGCATGTCTGATTTAATGAAAGCTGTACGATTCACTGCCTCCACCACATCCTGGGAGCATAAAAAAGGAACTGAAGTTGCAGTGAAATCTAAAAATAAATACTAAATACAAAAAATACTAAAAATAAAAGGCAGCACTCCTTAATCTTGTATTATATTCTTGTTTCCCTTATGACATGAGAGAGAAGAGGGTCGTGGGTCTTGAGCACCAACCTTGAAGGGGATCTTGGTAGTGAGCGTGTGGCCGTGGTATATGACAGGCTTCCCATCATCGCCATCCCAGCAGTCCAGCTCAACGCTCCGGCAGCCCTGCAGCAGCACCTGGGGGGCGGGCAGGTGGGGATGGGAGTTTTTTGCAGGGTGGGCAAGGAGGGTCATCAATATCTTCCGACGAGTAACTGCATAGAGCCTCATCAGTGCTTGCCTCATGCG
>JABJVO010000042.1:9595731-9610162 GCA_026770805.1 Boulengeromyrus knoepffleri | reverse complement strand
GGGGGGGATGGGGCTCGGCGGGCCGGTGCAAAGGCAGCGCACTTTGGGGATGATTCGTCCACTGCACTGACTTCGCCAGAAGTGAGCAAACTCAAGGCATAACTTAAAGAAGAGAGGGAGGCTTGACAGAGCACAGCTAGGGGGGGCCTATATAGGGGCACTGACCCCAGCTGAAGGCCGACTGGCTCCCCGAATGCCCCCCTCCACTGTCAGCCTCGCTTAACTGAGTGAAAACATCACTGTCGCACAAAAAGCAATTTAGAAGAAATGCACAGCTGCACAGCACTGATCATGAAATGTGTTTGCCGATTCATGAAATCTAATATGCCCTTCATCCTGTTTTCCTTTTCATAAGTCAATTTTCTGTAATAAGCCAAATTAGGTAATGTTTTAGGAGTGAATTTCAAACAGAAAGGGGGGGGAAAAATCACTTTGGCGAATGCGAGCCGTTGCTAGGATACTAAGAGGCGGGCGCCAGGAAACAGCAGAAAACTAGTGCACCTGCGACATGTCGTTCCGAAGTGGAGTTAAACGAATTAAACTAATCACATTAAGAAAAAAAACAAGCAAAGAAAAGAGCAGCAGTTCAACGTCATGATGAAAAGGCTTCAGTAATGTTTGTGCTCCAAATTCTTTGCTTACTCAGCAGCAAAGACACCATTTTTCTAAAACTATTTCACAATGCGTCTTTGAGCTTTGTCAAGCGGTGGCGAAACAAAAATGTTATACGGGCTAAGAAACTGGCAGAAGAAAATACAGAATTCATGTCTGTACATTTGGACACCATTAAATAATATCATTACAGACCAGATTCATGCTAATTGCCCCCCAGGAATTGACCAATTTGGACCAAATTGGACAGCTCTTATAATAATTTCCATCGTATTACGCAAAATTACAATCTAATTGTGGCCAAAGCCTATAAAACTCGAGCCATTAGCTATGCATATGTAAATTATAGTGATACTTTATTAATCCCCATGGGGAAATTCTCTTTTGTTTTACGCCATCTTGCTCTCCAAAAGACACACAGACAGGCTTGCGAGTCACAGCTAAGGGTCAGTCGCCACGCGGCACCCAGGCAGCTGGGGATCAGGGGCCTCAGTCAAGGGCCCGCAGACATGTGACTGTTCTGCCGAGGCCGGGCTCGAACCAGCGACCTTCTGATCACGGGCACAGAGGTTTAGCCTGCAAAGTCACGCACCATCCCAGTATCCAGTCCAGTCATCACCGTCGTGTGCCAGACTCTATAACATCCATCTGATTTCTCCTTGGTAAACTACTGTTTCTTTCTCAGGCTCATGTGTGGAATATCTACCAGCCTGATGAAAATGCCTACTAATCCAGGTCGAAGCTATTACCTGCACCACACTCCTTAAACTCCTCAAACCTCTCAGATATGAGAACACCGGGCTTACATTACAGACACAAGAAGGCGTGGTTTACCAACCTGTTTAACGGTAAAACCTGTCTTCATTTGATTCTCCCTACCTTTAAACTCCACTGAACTTGCGCCAAGATGCTTTTGGTTATTAAACAGCTTAACCTCATAATAGATCCAAACTGTACTTTTCGAGTATATAAAGGCTTTTTGAGGTTGCCTCATGAACTACAGGTTTATGTATTAGATTATATTAATTATGAAAAATGGCTGTCATCTAGCATGTAATGATAATATGGCAACTCAGTTGGTCTATATGTGTGAATATGAATGGTTTTCCTGAAGGGGGGTGAATGACCCGGGGCAGGGTTACGTGTGTTGGGCACTTACTGGTTCCTGCCCCTCTCTCGGAGGGAGTGTCTCAGGCCGGGGAGCCGATCCCGCATGTTCTCCTCCGGCTCCTCCGACTCCAGGCTCCGGTTACAGCTGCGGATGGTCTGCAGGATGTTGCTGACGGTCGACTCCTTGTCGGGGCTGTGCAGGCCGTCCTTCCCGACGCGACGCAGGAAGCGATCCTGGCCGCCGTATCCCGTGACGAACTGAAGGGATTCCCGGGAATCTCTGGTCAGGAGAGGCCCACACTTAAGTTGCTATAGCGATCAGGAGTAGGATGCTACCACCTACCTCGATGGAGTCGTCCTGGGAGTCGAAGCGAGGCCGCAGGCTGATGAGGCTCGCCGTCCCGTTGAGGGCATCGCTGAGCTCCTTCAGGAAGACCCCGCAGAAGGGCACCACCTTGCAGCCGGGGATATTTAGGGCCCGGTTCACCACCTTCTTGTACTCGGACGAGGACTCGTGCTGCGCCATGGCGTCTTTCAGGCTGCGCATGGTTTCGATGTCCGACTGGTCCATGAACTGCCACATCTTTAAAACCTTACGAGACCTGTGGCCACGACAAAAAGTTAGGAGTGTGAGCGGAAGGCCGGACTGTGAGTTTTTTCAACTCACTTGGAGGTTCACTATCAACCTTCTATGGAACTTTCCTGGATTCCCCCCAAAACCCAAAATGACTGTAGTTCAACTGAGACCAGCCAAGAATGCCCTCAAGATGTTACCCCTACTAAGACCCCTAAAAAGAATGCCACCGTATCACAAGCCTTCCCCAAACACCTCGTGACAACCCTACAGTTGACCCATACCTCACCTGAGCCCTGCCAAGAATTCCATCACCGCGTTGTAGTTGCCGATGTTCCAGCAGCACTTGGCCACGTGCACCAGGTAGGAGAAGACCTCCCTCTTCTCTTCCATGGAGCTGGCAGTCAGGATGAGCCAGGTCACCCACGAGCTAACCTGAGACACGGAAAACCAGGGACAGTGGATGAACGTTGCATTTCTTAAAGGGTGAAACGCTGCACATTTAAACAACTTTTCTCATTTAAGTGAAGGTCACACCAGGTCCAAAGTATTCTCTTCTTTCATTTGTTTATGAGAAATACAGTTCCTACTGAGTTTTGCCATCCAAACAAAAACTGAGAACGGACCTCAGGTTCATGGTCGGAATTTTTTTAAGCGATTAAAAAAAAAAAAAAAGGAACGGGCTGAATTCTGCGATTCTATGAGAAAGCCAGTGGAAAAACTCATAACGTGTTGTGTGGTCACTGCCATAGGGTGCATTTCACAATTATGTGAAGTAAACACTTTTCTCAACCGAATTAAGACCAAACCAAAATAGCCCAATTGTTTCAGCTCCTTTTGGGAAATGGAGGTTGGGAGTTCAGTGTTCTCCGATTTCTCATGTGACAATTTAGGCCTTCAAACCAGCTATGGTTACGGGACCGAGTTGGAGCTGGAGAAACCCAGTTACCAGTGATGGAAGCTACGCTAAAAATGCCACTGGGTATATATACCATGAAGTCAGACTTGAGACAGAGAGTGATTCTTGTTGCTGGTGTCTCTCTCAAGGTAAAGTCCTGCTATTGTCAATCATTAGCAGACTTTCAGACGTTAAATCCTGAAAAATATATACAGCAAGAATATTTTGAGGAAAGTTAAGAAAATGAAACTGAAACTGAGCAAAGTGGAACCTTTCCATAGACACAGGGGCGATTCCAGAAATTTTTAAGTGGGGGGCATAAGAGCGGCTATAATTCCTACAGAAGGGGCAACCTTATTATTAGCTAATGATTTGTTTAGAATAGTTGAGGGACGTGGGAGGAGGCTCTCTGGGGCCAATCAGCTTTCAGCTGGGACCAGTGGCCCTGTGGCCCCGCCCCTGCATCAACTTATATGTAACAAATATGTGGGTGAACACAAATAAGGATTCTGGGATAGAATATAAACTTCAAGACACCAGTGTGGGGGGGCTCTCTATTGGGTTGTCTGCCAGTATATCCAACTTCATTTCTACAACTCTGTTAGGCACGAGCCTCACTGGATGCCAGTTATCCAATGCTGCAGTTATAAACATCTCTAATCGTAGCCTTAACTAACTGTGTAGCTACTACAATCAGTGGGCTTCTTCCCGGCTGATAGCATGTTTTTCTCTCTCATTTTATGTTAAATTTGGACACAGCAACCTGACCTGTGTGACCTTTTAATTTCCTCATATTAACTGGCCAGTCCGACTTACAGGCTGAAAACAATACGTAGTGACAGTCAAAAATCGGGACTTGTTTGCTTTTAATGCATTTGTATCTATTTTAGTTATGTTACTCGCCTTGTAGTAAAATTCCTCGTAACAATGAAGCAATGCATATCAAATACTGCCACGACCAAGAGAAATGTTCAACATCTCAAGATCTGATCAAACTTTAGACTCTTTAAGCCCCCTTTTGCTTCGATGACAGCGTTGCAGACTCTTGGCATTCTATAAACCGGTTTCCAGACGTAGCCACCTGGAATGCTTCTCCAACAGGCCTGAAGAACTTTCCACAAGTTCTGGGCACAAACTGGCTACCTGCTCTTACTCTTCAATCCAACTCATCCCAAGCCAACTCTACAGGGTTTAGGCCCAGGATCGTGGGGAGCATGTCATTTACTGTATCACAGAATTCCATCTCGTTCCTTGGTGATAACAGAATACTTGCTGTATAACCTCAAGGTTCGCCTAGGGTCGTTATTTAGTTGGAAAACAAATCTGTCCAGACTTTCGACTGGTACTGTACGTGCAGAGAAATGTACACATGTTCGGACCGTAAGTCCTGGATGATGAGTGCACATCTATCTGGCCTTTTCTGGAAATGTCAGGCCAGGGAGAAAAGAAAACAGGAAAAAGAAAAAAGAAACATTTCCCAGATATCATATTACGCTTCCGTGAAGAACAATCAAAAATCCCCAGAGAAACCAGAGAGATACAAAAAAAACAACAACCGAGAAATGCATTTTCATGATGGTCTCCATGAAAGCAGAAAAAATTGAAATACAAATTACTCAAACAAGGCTTTACTTAAATCTCAACTGTCAGGGATGCGTTTGTCCGCCGCTGGGTGAAATCAGATCATGGACCAGCATTTCAAGAATATGAAATACTCATTTTTAAAGAATAATGATTAAGTAATACTTTCAGGAACCCCAAGCTTCTTGTTCAGCTAACAATGTGTGCTGTGAAATCCTGGCCTGGGGGAGCACTATGACCCCCTTGAGAGCCCACGGTAAAAATAGGAGCTGGAGATGCATGGAGCTGGACCTGCATCTGCAACATGACACCTTGATTAAGCAACGTAGACCTTAGCTTTGTTCGCATTACATCAGTGAGTCTGCTGTAATCCAATTTGGTGAGAAAGTCCTCTAGCAGGATCTGAGGCTCTGTCCTCAGTCCCAGGACAGCAAGAGCATCAAAGCAGGCATCCAGATCAGCCAACACATATTCTACAAAAGGGACAGAGCCTGGGACGTGATCGGAAGCCCCACATCCTACCAGTTTATTATTGTGGCCTATTAATAGCCATTCTGCTCTCACATTAATCTACATCGTTTACGGTCCCGGGAAACAGGGGTCGTGCCAGTAAGCTGGCAACTTAAATCCGACAACTTAAACGTGGGTCAAACCGGTTCTGGAATGTATAGTATGACAAGCGTTCTAAGCTCAGAAGCAGGAAGTGACGTGCGATAGTGACTGAGAGGCTGGTGGAAAATCTGAAACCCTGAAATCGCCCATATGGGATGCCGGTGGGGTGCTTTGGGCTGTGGGAATACAGCCCCGAAGCACTTAGCAAATGTACAACGGAGCAGCTCTCTGCACAGACTGACCCCTGTAAAGAACAAACCTTTGAGCGTTGAAGGACAATGTGTGGGAAACTCTAAAAAAAAACAAACAAACAAAAAAACCCCTCACTGAACGGCACATTCTCAGGTCAGTTCCTCGTGGCTGAACAGTGCCTTTTTTCCCAAGGCCAGTAGCTCTTGCCATCAGACAAACCTGTTCAGAAGTCAGAAATAAAACAGAAGCTGAACGGTCATATCCATCAATGTCCCTGGCTGTCCTCTCAACACGAGCATGAGATGAATCCGATGACTAACTGGCTTCCTGTCTCAACAACCACCAGGCTGCTCATGAAAATAACAACATATATTTATATACCACAGAGCTAGGCCGTCTTACTGGACAGCGCCGGAAAGCTAAACATGACTTCAGAATCAGTTCACGCCCCTCGAACCTCACGGTCTGGGCTTCTGAATGATGAAGCTTTTTGTCAAGATTCAAGAGACCTTTACTGTCAGCCCATCAATGTACATGTACAGCAACGCGTCGCTTGACGACGGGGATACATTCTGAGAAATGTGTCGTTAGGTGATGTCATTGTCTTATGAGTACTTACACAAACCTAGGCAATAGGGTCCGGCCTAAATAATGATAAAATCTACAGTATAGTAAATACATCAATCAGTAACATAGTTGTTTATTATGTATCATTATCAAGTATTGTATACTAATTGTATGGAAATTGTATACTAATTGTTTGTGCAAAGCAGTAGTTTGTTTACACCAGCATCACCACAAATACGCGAGTAACGCATTGTGCTACAATGTAACGGCATCTAAGATGTTGCTAGGTGATAGGAATTTTTCAGCTCCATTAAAATCTTATGGGACCACCATTGTATATGTCGTCCGTTGTTGACCGAAACGTCGTTATGCGGCACGTTACTGTATACATTTGGGATGAAATATCATCTCCCTGAGCCCATGGTGCTACACTTACACATTTACTAAACAATACACTACCACATGCAGACATTTACACACTGACCAGACAATATACTTCACATAGAACATACTATACAAGATAAAAGTGGAACACAATGGGACAGCAAGACAATCCTGGGCACCTCTCGGTTTTCCATCTTATCCCTGCCACTTACTGTGACAGTCGGGGCCCTAACAGGACATATGGCTCTATAACAGCACTTATTGCTCGGCGGGGAGCACCAACATAAAGACACAGACAAAAACCAAAAACCGTCTGTGGGCAAAGGCAGCCGAATTGCCCTTTGGAGAGATATTAACCTCCGTGCATCAATAATACAAGAATAATGTAGTAATAACATTTCAAATAAAGCGCTCAGGCTACAGCTCTATGGTCCTGCCTGTCAAAAGGAGTAACATGAGTCAAGTTAGCTATGTGAAGCTTCTCAAACAAGCACCAGGTAGTAAGCAGAAAATAATGTGACCCATGTCAAAGAAATCGAAAGGTGACATCAGACGTATGCTAGCACATTTGGCAAAATAAGTAGAGGAAATTTAGTCAAATCATCCATCCATCCATCCATCCATCCATCCATCCATCCAGAGGCTTACAAGCAGCACAGGGCATAAGGCAGAAGACACCCAGGACGGGATGCCAGTCCACCACAGGGCACACACACACATTCAGACACTATGTGGAGAACATACAGACCAGGGGGCGGAATCTCACCACCAGCTTCATTGGTGTGGTGTGACCAATCCCAGTGCCAACCCACCATGAAGACTCCCAACGTCCCACACAAGAAAAGCTCTCCGCTGACTCTACCAATACTGATAAATTAACCATTTGCCTCTCCATCGGTTGCCATCTCCAGTGTCCTCGGGCGATTTCCCGCAGCGATGCCACGTCTCACCTCATTGAACCGCGTGACCAGGTCCTCCACGGTGTTTCCCCTGCTGGTGCGGCCGGACACGGCCGGGGCTGACAACGAGGACTTGAGGTTTGGGTGGCGTCTGGGGCACTCAGGGGAGCCCAGGTCCCGGGTGAGGAAGCAGAGGTAGTCGAGGGGGAAGACGCGGCGGTACAGCCGCTGTTCCTGCTCCATCAGGATGGCGGCGATCTCCTCGGGGAACTGGATGAGGTGCCGCAGGTCGGCCAGCTCCTTGCTGATGCCCGTCATGGTGGACGGCAGCGAGCCGCTCCCCGCCATCGTGGTGCACAGTGGGCGCTCTGTAGGGTGAAACAGCGACAGAGAGAGCCATCTTAAATCTTACAAAGAAGTCAGAGAGTGCCAAGAGTACAGCATCGGCTTCTGTCGATATACAGATCAAAACATCATGATCCATTCGCCCTACGACGCTTAGAAAGGAAGACCCCTGAAGGTACACAGTAATCATTAAAGATCAACCTAACATGAGAAAAGCTCCCTCAAAGGTCTCAAATCAAATCTAAAAACATCTATCCTCATTTTGTGGAGAGCTGAATTGTATGGCTTAGAGGAGCACCTTCTGCTAGAGCATTGGTTCTCAACCCACATTATTCCTTTGGGTCAGTATATCACGACCCGAATTCACAATAAAAGTTGTCGACCTGGGTGGCGGCAGTACAAGTGTTCAATTGGGGGGGGGGGGGCATCATTTTTTGTTCAAACAACACATTCCACAACAACCTGGAAATGGTCTTGCGACCCAAACTCTGTGTTAGTGGGCCTTCAAGAAAGAGCTGATCTCTTTAGCAAGGTGAGAAGTCTGGGAGCCCCGGAACGCCAGCATGCACACAAAGCCAGACCCAGGATGGGGAGGGACTCTGATAGCAGGGACAGCTACTCCGGTATGGCGCCCAACACACGGCACGTGAATCCTATAAATACAGTGGATCGGCTGCCCATCTGGCCATCGTCAGCGAAGGGGAAAGAAATGACTTTCCGGACAACCTGCACCTTATACCGAAGGTCCCAAGAGGCCCTGCAAAATGGGAAGAGATGTGCAACAAGAATAGCATAGATTCATACTGTTTGCTTGTTGCTTCCCGACTATGTGAGCCAGCAGCATGAGTACTAGCTTAAAGTAAACTACTTAGCGCATTATTAACTAATTCTATGAACGGATTCGTACTTTTCCCAGGTATGAAAAACTGTTGCACAGTTGACGGCCGTCAATTCAGGAAACTAAAAATAATAAGCGTGAACGGGCATCCGGCAGGCCGGGTAGCGCGGACGCTAACAGCAGCGAGCACCAGCCCTAGAAAAGTCCCTGGTGCGGTTCCTTAAACACACTCAGATGGACTTCTGTCACTACTGATAAAAACCTGTTTGCCCCCTGAATGTGAGTAATATCCTTCGCCCCCTGTGAACCTTCCTAACAGACACCAACAAAAGCCAGTTTCAGATGCTGGGAGCTCGTATGTTTCTTATTGTTGGTTGTCAGCTCCGCCCCTAAACCATTATATGTAATATGATAGACTTGTTCCCTGTTTGTTGAAATCATAAAAATACTGTGCATTCAATCCCTACAAAACCCCAGCAAACAAGGACTATTGCGACCCGTTTCTGTAGCAACCTGGCATATTGCCCAGGCAACATCACAAAAGGACCCCGTAATGAATGTAACAATTTTATTTTTAATTCACCTTTCGCTGAACTTCTCTAAGTACATTAAAGAAATTAGAAGAACAATCACTGGCTCTCCATATGCAATCAAGAGGAAACTAATTTTTGTGAGGATATACAGTAGTTACAATTAGCTTTACTTAATTACAATACAGACAGACATACATGTACATGCCACGTAGAGAAATCATTACATTTTACCAGTATTTCACTGATAATTTAGTGCCCAGTTCTGGTAGTCACTCAAAATCCAAAGAAATGTCTAGTTGTTTGTGAGATACACTCAAAATACTGAGTAATTTACAAGAAAATCTACTAGCAAAAGGCTTATCATATAACTAGATATGCAAAGACATTTTAAGGATATGAACTGTACAGTGATTTGTAAAACTAATTAGCAATTATGTAAACTTACTATACAAATAATTGATCTTAGCATCAAAACAATACGGCAGATCTGTAAATCTGGGAAACCCCAAGTGTGGATGTAATGAGCTCTGGATTATGTCCAAATCCTCCAATCAAAAGCATTATTCATTAATAGCTACTTGGATTTCAGAAGTGCTGGAAGTTTTAATTAATCTGTGATGTTCCAGGTTGTTCTGCACAGCACCACAGAGATTCGGAATAAAAAACAGAACTACTGTGCTTTTCTAATTAATATATCTAAAAAAAAAAACATTGAATGGAAACCCATGTGAAAGGGAATGTCTTAAAATACAGGTACACTGGAAAGACTAATCTAGTCTTTATGTTAATGATCTCTCTCTCTATCTCTCTCTCAACAGTATCAATTTATTTTCAGTTTCAAATTGCCTACCTCCTTATGTAATCCCATTCAAATTTATTCAATTATGCTTTAATGTCGTACTTAACAACACACAGATACTTGGCATACATGACACTGAAACAGCAGCTACAAAAAGACAGGAAATTCCATAAGCTGCATGGTAATGGAATATCAAACAATATAGCAATATTAATTATGCAGTCAATTACAATTTTCAAAATGTGAATTTTTATGGAATAGCGGACAGCTGTATGGAAACAGCACTGGCGCCTCCAGTGGAAGGGAGGTTCAATTACTCCAAGAATAACAAAATAAGATGAAAAAGCATATTTAGGAACAGAGCACATACAGCATCATAAAAATGCATCACTGATGTGGTCTGAAACAGAATAAGGAACGCAGCCTGGGTTGCGGGGCTTAAGTGAGCCTGATAATTCTGGTGGACTGGCCCCCCCCCCCCCCCCCCCCAACACCCACCCCAGAGAAGGCCCCAGGCAAAACCAAACAGAAAAACAAACACAAAAAAAAAAAAAAAACAAAAAAAAAAAAATAGATTAAAGGGACAACATTTTCTGGTCTAATGCTAAAATGCTTCTAGGAACAACTGATCATACCTAATATCTTAGCAATAACAGGAAGAATAAGCACCCCGCCTCCGAAAAGAAAGAAAATGAAAAAATGTGCTGTTACATGCATTTCTATAAGCGTACTTACCCTCTGTAAGGAAACAGGAAGATTATGTCACTAGTATTATACATTACATCACAGTAAATAAACTGACCTGAGATACTTTGCATTTCCATGACAAAACCGATCTATTCTGCTTTGTTGAAACTCTGCTATAATGGTGGTTTTTGAACACTTTTTAAATATACGTACTATTATGCTTATAATAGTAGCTTCTATCTGTGCTTATTTTAAACAAGACAAATGACAAAAGAGCACGAAAAAAAACTATTAGCTGCACCTGCTGACATCAGCCACTGCCCCCCACCCCCCGCAACTTACGGTGCTAAGTCAGCCATGTTCAGACACCCCCCCCCCCATACCCCCCATGAACTGTGACTCTTCTCATTCCCCATTACTGCGCACAAAGGGCAAGACCAGCTTCCGTGACATTCTGGCTACTTCAAGTTTGCCTTGAATCACCGTGGCAACACCGAGATTATGGCTCCACTCAGAGCCACATCCCGATCGCAGTCCCCGATTCCTCGGCATTATGGACCTACAGGTGCGGAAATCCATGCAGGCAGCAAACTCATCACCAACCAGGAGCTTCTGCGCGCCACCACTCATTGAAAACAGTGTCTGGAAAAGAACGGAGTGTTCGACATGTACTGGTCTGCAATTACAGACCTCTGCAGGGAACCTTGAGCAAGATAAATGGCGCTGTATTAGGACACGGTGTGTTTGTGTGTGTGTGCGTGTGTGTGTGTGTGCGCGCGCATGCATGTATGCCTGCGAACCACTAAACAAATGGCAACAATGACCCTGTGTACACACGAGACGTTGACAAAACACTCGAGGGAAGATTCAGCTACTTTGCTACCCCAAGTAATGAACTGAGTCTTCATATAGTTGGTGCCAACATCTATATTCATGCCTTTCCTGCAGATATTTAAAAAAAAAAACAAACAAAAGAAAAAAACCAGTACCCTGTACGTACAACAATTTTTATCCAGATCATCAAAAAAGTGCAAAGACCAAGAAACACTGAATAAAACTGTTGAAGGGCCGCGTGCCGGTATATATGCACACGCCTCCGGAGAGAGTTCTCTGGTATCTATACACTCGCACACATGACATGAGACGACATTCTGGATCACCTGTCCAGCTGCCACTACATTACGACGAACCAACAGGCAATAATAACGAAGCAAAAACACAGTTGAAAATGACTGCCGTTTGGGCTGTGGAAAGCGCCGGCATCCTAGCAAATGGGTTTAAGACTCCGCAGGCAGCTCTATTTCAGGCACATTTTATACCCTACGCGTGCAGCTGTGTCCGGACAACAAACAAAAAAAAAACACCTGAATATGAGGAGCTGTCAAGCAGATCAACGGAGCTCCCGTTCAATAATAAATGAACCCACGCAAACAAGAGGCTCCTAGGGAGCAGGGACGTGCACTCACTGATCAGCCGGCAGTCAGTCCTCTGCGAGGGCTTCATCGGCACAGGCGGGGGGGCAAGGGGGGAGCGGGATCGCGTGTCCGGGCTCTGGCCGGTGCCGGGTGGGTCCGCGGCGAGCGACTGCGGCAGCAGCTGTGTTCCCGCGAGTGTCGCTCACTGCAGCTAGCTGGCCCCAAGCACACGAGCCGCGACTCCAGCAGGCTTCCAGTTACCGGCACATGAAAGAGGCCGCCCGCAATGCTCCTGGGGGGGTGGTGGCGGGGTGGGGGGGGGGACAGCCACCTGAACGCCCCCGCCCACCTCCCAGCCCTTAGCCATTTAATAAACAATAAAATTGACAAGTGCTCACCACAGACCTCGCGGGGAGGGACAGGAGACTCGCGGAGTCTTTACCGAACCTGGCGTCAGAAGCGCAGAGGGGTGCATCAGCTGGACCATTCTGCGCCGTAACCCATACTAGCAGCATGCAGCACGGCGTTTACTAAAAGCCAGCGAGTTCCTCAAAGCCAACAGAAAAAATAGAGAAGTTGTCAGGTGACTCACGGGGCGCCGAAACAATGCCGACGGAGAGTCACGGTGCCGCGGTGCCAGGTAGTGACTCACTGAACTCACTCAATAAGTGAGCACACCTGGGCAGGAGTGAACAGGCAGTAAATAGGGGACTTAAAAACAAGGAAGGAATTAAGAAAGTCCTGCATAACCTGAGAGGGGATTCAGGTGCTGTGGATCCTGAGTCCCAGAAGGACTCTTACTCCAGGCTCGTTTGCAGGTTCGCACCAGCTAGCAGGCAGAGCAGAGCACAATATATTCTATTCAACTTCAAACAAAAAGAGGTCCAGGGGCTCCGCAGCAGGACTAAAGTACGATTTAAAGGAGAGGGCGTCTGGTTTTCCTCACGGCGAACGGCCAGACAGCGTTTCAGGGGCACAATCTGCAGATGCGCGCAGAACGTCGGGAGAGTGAAAACGATAGCCGTCCATAAAAACATAAAAGGCCAAACAAATAATTGCTTTGTTGCGTGTCAAGTGCAAATTAACCCGCAGCCATGTGAAGTTCACTAAACCTGCTTTGCAGCATCTCTCTTATACACGAGGAGCACATCTAAACCACCCTTAATTTGGATGGCCGCTTACAAAGCCTGATCCTAAGATTACATTGACATTACCCCACCCCTCTTGCAAAAACACCTGTTATTCACTAATTAACCTGTTACGAATATTCCCTTCGTGCCTAATTCCCCACCCTGCAAACAATCAGCTGCAACCGAATTAGCATAGTGGATCCTGCTAAAACCTGCAACAACCAGCTCGAGACTGGAAGCCGATTCTCCTGAACTGATGTAGGGGACTGATGCATTTTGAAGTCTCTTGCAATTATTCGGTAACCTCAATTCAGAACAGTTAATATATGAGTTCTATAATCCCCGTGCTATAAAAGGCAGGAGTTTATCTCAGCGATGGAAATTTTGGTATAGTTCCTTAAACTGGATTTCAAACATATGTACAGTTCTTATATTTTAACTGCAGCATCAAAACTTACTGAGTACATACTGAGTATTTATAGAACCATTCATTCATCCATCCATCTTCTGACGTTTTATTCCGAGCACGGTCCTGGGGATGAGCCTTGAGGAAAATGCATATTAAATCCAGCACTCAACTAAGAATAAAGCTGCAATCGGATTAACGTCTTGGGCCACAGGACGGTTATTCTGTCAGGCACTGCCGTAGACACCCAGAGAGCTTAAAGGGTGTATACCAGACAAAATAAGCGAAATTAACACGTCACCTGAGAACAACACGTTCAGAGTGCGTCACCCGGACGCCAACTGAGACACCGAGCGGAAGTTCAAGGGGCTACAGAACAGCCCGCGAGCCCCTCTCCCGTTGCACCTCACACGTGTTATGAGCAGGAAGAGAGCCAAGGACACCACGAGGACCATGAGGGGGCATCCTTCGTAATGCCTGGATGGAGGAATGATCTGGCTTGGGGGGGGGGGGGGCACTCTTCAAAGCCAGCCCACCTGGCATCGGTCACTTTTTTTCTTAAATTCCCTTTCTGACAGAGGGAGAGAGAGACGGAGCTCATCTTACACAAGCGTACCGCCTTGGCCCACGGCGTGGAAGGGGAACAGCGGGGTCAGACTGCGAAATCTCCCCCCCCCCCCCCCCCAGAATGCGTTTGGCGCAGGCGTGTTCTGGGTGCACCACCAGTCTCGGGTCATCCGTCACCAGTCAGCTGCCCGCCCCCCCCCCCCAGCCCCCCCCCCACCCCCCCCCCCCCCCCCCCCCACCCCCCCCGGTCTCCCCCCCCCGCCACCACTGATGCCCCACAGC
>JABJVO010000042.1:9585351-9595631 GCA_026770805.1 Boulengeromyrus knoepffleri | reverse complement strand
TTTACACTGCTCAGCGTGTTCAGCAGCGTCAGCCCATAACGGGACCAAATCCCCCTCCTTTTCCACATTCTCGCACTGAGAATTTGTACTGTGTGGAATGGTTACTGTCAGCTGTCGCCGTGGAAACTCACTTTCTCCGTGAACCTTGTAAGATAGCGCTGGAATACGTTCCCGTCCACCGCTCTGTCGGGAATGACATATAAGGTAATACCTGTAGCTACACTTTGAGGTCCCTACATTATACAATTCTACCTATTTGTTGTATTAATCTGTCCTTGTTGGCACTTTGAAAAGCTGAGAGGTAGCAAAAAAGAAAGTTTACATTCACATTCATTCAGCAGATGCTTTTTTTTATGCGCTATAACCATTTAAAGGTTGTGGGCTCAATTTCCAGGGAGCACACGTTAAAAAAACTTATAAGCCTTCTGTTTACTTTGGATAAAAGCATTAAACAGATTTATTAAATGTAAATGCTACTATCCAAAGCAATGTACAAGTGAGGATCAGAGAGCAGAGTACAGTCAGCGTCCCAGGAATGACTGAGATTATGAGCCTTGCTATAGGGCCTAACAGTGATATGAATACTCCGCTGGCCGAGGGATTTAAACCCACAGTCTTCTGGCCACAGATCCCTAACCTGCTAGGCTGCACACTGCTGCTGAGTCTATAGCGCCAGGCTGGCAAGCTTTGACGGTTTTGCAGTGCTAGTGAGTCAGTGACCGCATATGTAAGTACCTGCGGCCGTGTGGTTAACTGGATTTGGCCAAAACTTGCACACAGGCATCGTACATAACGATTCCTTAGTGCCAGCTCTGTGGGTTGAGAGTAATAACACAGAGCCCCCCCGTTTGTGGTCACCCCCGGATTTACGGCGTCTCGCCTACCTTTCAGCATGGCCTTCCCGGAGGAGCTGGCCAGGCAGGGGATGGCAGTGCGGGCCCCGATGGAAGCTATGGCCTCCAGGAGAGCCCCGGAGATGTAAGCGGAGACCGTAGTCTGGTGAGAGGAGACACGGAAGCTCGACGACTCCTTACAGGTGCACGGCCATGAGTCCCGGCAGCAGGCTCCCCTGCCCGCAGAGGCCAGGAGTTTCCTGGAAGGATGGAGCAGGTGGACCTGGAGCCTCAAACCATAGTGAAGCTGCGGATAGAGGAACCAGATGAAATCAATGTCAGCTCAAGGATACCATCTGCACTCCAGCGGAGGTCCTCTTCTGACAAGAACATATCTTAACAAACATCCACAAGGACGCATCGCCTGGACTATTGTTTTAACTGCTACCATCAGACAGAAGATACAAGGCATACAGAGATCACACCACCAGACTAACCCCAATGTGCTAACCAGGCTGAACCAGGCACTAAAAGATTCTCGCTAAGGGACTCTCACTAAGGGACTCTCATTAAGGGACTGTCAATAAGGGACTCTCACTAAGGGACTCTCAATAAGGGACTCTCACTAAGGGACTCTCACTAAGGGACTCTCACTAAGGGACTCTCAATAATGGACTTTCAGTAAAGGACTCACACTAATTCTCGACCCCCTGCGCACTACCATATACTACCTATCCATTTGGACAGTGCATATATTTATTAACTGTATTATACCTATTGTTTACATATCTTGACTTGTGTTTTTGTTTACACAGGAAATCACTGGCTCTGTCTTGTTGTGCTGTCCTGTACAATGACAATAAATAACTGAATCTTAAGTCATCTATAAGAGGTTAAAGATGACACACAAGGATGTCAGACAGACTCAGATTCCATTTATAGTTACACTGTGGGAAACGTGAGGATTGGATTTAGCTAAAGGTATTTAAACAGAGGGTCTCAAGGGTGGTGGGGGGGGAACTTGATAAATGCAACAAAGGGAGCATGAGAAGTCATATACTACAGCCTTGGGGGGGGGGGGCAGGCTACTGGACAATCAGCCATTATGAAATCAAGATGCGGGGTGTTCAATCACACAACGGAAGTGGGGACTTCAGTTTCGATTTGTTAAAGTGGACTTGGGCACGTTAGTCATACGGTGCAGAAAAAACAACACGACAAGGCTGTCGGTCTCATTCTCCTAGAAAGTTATGATGATGGGAAACAGAAGCTGCTTTAATTTCATTACAGTTCGTCGTCAACTTGATAAACCAGGGACATAACCGGGGTAGAGGGCTTCATACCACAACAGCACGGCCATCTGAACGTTTATGTTTGTTGTGTTTGAGTGGGACCCATGATGGTCTTCTGCAAATATGCCTGACAGCTCTGAGTCATCCTAACACTGCTACTTAATACCAGAGGGCATGTCACTGGGTGACAGAATTACATTTTCCACCAAAAACCATTTGGAATTTCAGATTTAGACAGCAATATAAGTTCTGTTGACATCTAATAAGGAATGCATTACTAGAGCACTTCCTGCTGGGGCCAGTTAGACGTGCCGCTGAGGGCCATTAGCCCTTAACGCTAACCAGCAGTCGGACATTCCTCAGTTTGAATTGTTGGATCATTCGGCTGCAGTTATCGGAAAGGACGCAGAATGCGAGGGGGTGGGGGGGGACAGAGCAGATTTAGAGCGTCCTGACAACAGTGGCAAAACGAGCTTGTGCCCTCAAGCGTAAAACATTGACAGTCCTCGCAGATCCGAAGGACAGTGACGCAACAGAGACATCTTTCATGGTCAAACCAGTCATCAATTACAATTACTGGAAAGTTACTGGGTGACACAGCTGGGGAGACTTAAGGACTAATTTGGTGTTCTCTCTACTCAGAAAAGCAGCTAATTCTGTCGTTGGTTATGTTGTGACCCCATACATTGAGGTAACTGGCACCTTCACTGCGCGCAGTGTTGACTGCTGATGAGCATACAGACATAAATCCCGCAGAACCTTCTGCATGTGTCTTCAGGCTCCCCAACAGCATCTTCATTTTGATGATTGAGCCTGTCTATGGCAGTGTTTCCCAATCCGGTCCTAGGGGACACACAGCCAGTACATGTTTTTGCTCTGGCAGGGAGCTAGGAGGGAACAAAAACATGGACTGACTTGGGTCCCCAAGGACCGGACTGGGAAATGCTGATCTACAGTGTTTCTGCACATCATCCTCTTGAGGTCTTCTTGTGCCAAAATTAGACTGCTTCCATCACTGATCATTCACCAGACATTTGTGCGTCATGAGAAAGTTCAGGCTTGCTTTGAACAAGAATCTACTTGATTATTTTACTTAATCTGTGATATTCAAAGGCATTGATACTCTACCTCTACCACTTCATCACTGGCCAGCTTTCCCATCCATAAAAAGTGACACAGAATCTGAATAATTGCGATCTTTGCTCTGAGAAATGTCAATAGTTCTGAATTGTTTTTCCTTTGTCCTTCACTGCAGCTCTGCCAAGTATCAGCCTGTAATATATTTCTTGAGTGCTGCATCCTTTGTTATTGATGCTTATTTAAAGAGGCAAAAATTGTCTATATCCTGTATGTCTTTGACATCATATCCTGTTGTCACATCCTTTGCTTGCTTCACGTTTAGCCATATTCCCATCGTCTCACGCTGTCCGTTAATGCTCTCTGTCAGTCTTCAGATCTTATTTTTCCATCATGAATATCATCAGAGTATCAAATGCCATTGATGTTTCCTCCACCAATGTAGAGTGCGCAACTGTATTCTTGTTTTCCAGCTTCTCTCACATGCCCAAGATATAGACTTACGGTTTATAATAGCGAGTGCACAGTCCTTTAATAAATTAAAAGTCCCCCAATGTTACACTCAGGCAGAACAAGGCATCTCACATGACATCATATAACCAACGAGTCTATGGTATAATAAATGTACACAGCCCGGCCAAAAAAAAGGTCACACACTTTTAATATTTCGTTGGACCGCCTTTAGCTTTGATTATGGTGCACATTCGTCACTGCATTGCTTCCACGTGCTTATCCAAAATCTCAACATTTTTTATTTCATCCAAATTTGCATTCATTTCTCGTCAAGATCTTGTATTGGTGACAGGTGAGTTGAACGCCATAAAGTCTTCTTCAGCACATCTTAAAGACATTCAATGGGGTTAAGGTCAAGATTCTGTGGTGGCCAATCCACGTGTGAAAATGATTCCTCATGCTCTCTGAATCACTCTTTGAACAATTCCAGCCCGATGAGTCTTGGCATTATGCCCACACCATTAGTAATGAAAAAATCCATTGATGGTATAACCTGGCAATTCAGTAGATTCAGGTACTCAGCTGTCTTCACTTTATTGCTGCATAACATTGCTGAGCTGTAATAATGATACAATTATTGACTCTTATGTACTTGCTGATTTAAATGCAAAACGGTGACTTGTGTTTTGGCCAGGCAGTATATGCGACCAAGGGATAAACATATGATAACATTAAATAAGCTGGATCAGACAAAGAAGGCCAAAGAAAGAAAGAACCATCTTGAAAACTGATGTGAGAGTTTCAGGGTGAATGATCCCGGGTGAATGATATCCTAAACCTGTAAAAACTGCCCTGTATATTGTACAGTTCAAAACTGGTGGGAAACAATGAAATGCTTATAGGAAATGGGGTTTTTAATATTTGTAATCCCATCCCACCCAGTGCCCAGGGTGCCTCTGCAGTTATTTATTTCAGAACATCTATATTTATTGTGTTAATATCCAGTAAGGAGCGGCCATTTTGCTAACATCAGGGGCCATCGCTGCAATTCGGCGGGACGGTGATTAATTTCCTGGAAGGCCAGCGCCCCGGGCTTCTCCTGCCCAAGTAATCCCATTGTGCTTTACCGCTCTGTGGCGGAAGACCAGGCGACAAACGATTATGTCCTAAAGCAAAGTCGATTGTTCTTTATTTCCCCTATTAAGGGCAAATGCAATTTACTGTGCGAGTTCCACAGGAAACAGAAAAGTATAAACACAAGCAAGTAATAAGAAAACAAAAATCATGAGTAGCTTGATGGGATCACGTAGGGTAAGTGATAAAAATCCATTTATCTTCCAACTGCTTATTCAGTACACAGTTGTAGGTTCTGCTAAACATGTTATATGTCTATTTTTTTTTAGTTTTGTGTTCACCAATCAGCCAGGACAGAAAATGCTTTAGATGTTTGATTTACAGTCAGGTACGAGGGCATATTTCAGAAGTGTCTTAGCACGAGAGAAGCTATTTATTATAATTTCATGCGCAGTCTAGAAAACCACTTACATGATATTATAATGTTACATTGGAACCACTGATCAGAAGTACAGTCCTGTCTTAGTGGTATGATGCTCTTACAGTGACTCATCTAAAACCAAGAAACATGAATCCTCTTGCGGGTATTAAAATCCGCAAATGCAATTCCGCAATGAGAACCAAAGGCAAATCCGCCACTGAGGACCTATATCTGAGGTCACACTGGGTGAACGCCACAAAGGAACAAACAAGACAGGCAATTCCGACCGCATTTCGCAAAATTCATCGGCCCAACGACTTCCTGCCTGGAAAATGGACTTTCACTTGTCATTAAGCAAGCACTTGTGTCTCCCGCTTTCATTTGTTTGGTTTTTCCTCTTCTTGTTCCAAGATCTTCGAGGAAGAAACCAAAAGCGGGAAAAAGAGAACAATGAACTGTATTTAATTTTAGGTTAACAAAACAACTAACTAACAAATTTGCTGCTTGTGACCAGCAGCAAAGGGAAGGAACTTTTAACACTAATGAATGCTCAAGTCTGAATTAAGTAGATTATTGCCACAGCAACCAGGATTATCAGTAATGCTTTGCAAGTCAATTTCTCAGACCTCCCTTCGGATTTCATTTACACAAGTCTACTCGGTGCAAATAACATTTTTGAGTGGAGGGAAAAAAAAAGATGTTTCCATGGAAATTATGCTGGCAATTCACAACACGGAGCTGAAAAATCCACAAGACTGATAAAAAAGGCATTTTTCCATTCAAGGCCAATGGGGATAGTTTATGTCACACCTCACAATACCTCACAACATTGCATAAGCTGTGAAAAATGTACACATGGCAAAAGGTTGTGTAGCTACAAGGTACACGAGAAAAAATAAAAAAAATCTGTCAGTGCAAAGACAAAATCTAACGGTCACACAGAAATATCCCAGGTGTGGAAGCTTCAGATTTTATCAAACAATTGTGCATTTAAGCATGTAAAAGCCTCAGATTTATAAAATTAGGTATTTTCACTACTGTCATTTTAAACATCGACAAAGGGAATAAGATACAGCTTACAAAAGAACAAGCTGAATTATTCTGAATGTGAACATTTTCTATGCATGTATCTTAAATCCTTCATAGATGTTTGAAAGAACTTAGAAGCGAACAAACTGTTATCGCTCATCAAGGTGAAACCATCTCACATGCCATTCATCTTAGCCAATGTCTACCTTCTTTTGTGGCAAAACTTTGCTTATTTCCTGTTTATGTCAGCGGGGGGAGGCCATGTGAATCTCCCCCCCCACCCGCACCCTCATGGGAGGGGCTTCCTGCTACTGTGCTAACCGCTGTCAGATTTTAGATTGTACCACTGGGACAGCAGTGATGGGGGCAGCACTTGGATAAAAATGACAAGTGGTTGGCCTTCCCTAATACCCCCCCCCTCAGCCGGGACACTGCAACCAGACTATGTGGTAAAGCAGGGAGCCGAATAGGGATTCTGATTTACGGGGCCCATGTAGCAATGACCTGGTCTCTTGGCTTGACTTCACCTGCCCCAGTGCACCATGGGTAATAAATGTGTGTGCAGGCTGCAGGTGAACAGCAGCCATAAACAGAGCCCATGTACAGGGCAAACAGTGGTAAGCCGGGTTGGGGGGGGGTTCGGTATTAAGGAGTGTCCGCCCTCCAACCCCCAACCCCCAAAATCCATCCCCCTGTGCAGTTTAGCAGCCCGTTTTGCCTTTAAAGGGCAGGGCGCTACATCGCTACAACACGCTGCCGCCACTGAGCTATTGGATAAAAACTGAGCGGCACTTTTTGGCACAGCTAAACAGGGCCGATATCGTTCGGCATTATGTGGACAAAGCCCCCTGCTAATCTAAGGGGTCTATGCCAATGATTTTACGAGGGAGGTACAGAGGAACTTCACAGAGAAGGAATGAGCGAGGTGATATGTAGGGACACTGATTAGGGCCAGCAGGACAAGGCCACCATCAGCACGAGCAGGATCAAGACGGAGCAGGTGCGTGGCGCTAATCCAGGCCTTCTGGCGTCTGGAGAATCGGGCACTGAGCGGACGCCCGTCAGGTCCTCACTGGCCTGTAACCAGAGCTGACATCAACTTGTGCCCGATTTGATCCTGCCAGAAGCTCTGCACCGCATTTGACAAACGGGGGCAGCTGCGTTTGGCCCCTTTTGGGGGGGGGGGGCTCCATCGATCCTAAGGGACTTTAAAAACTGACAGTCATGGTTTCTGACCACAGTCATCTGATCGTGGCACCTGCCTATTTGATGTACGTCCTCAGGCTAGATGCCTGCTCCAAACAGCCTCCAAACTGAATGAAGTTAGAGAGGTAGAGAGCGATCGCAAGAAATAAAGAGGGGGGAAAAAAGAAAAAAAAGGAAAGAAGAAGAAATTTACACTAGTGACCCATGAGGAACACAGAGGTTTGGCTGGCGTGTGAGATCATTTACCAAAGTAAATATAACAAGTGATTCTGGAGGCAGTGTGTGGTTCAGTTGGTTAGGACGCTGTGCTGAGGCCCTCAAAAGCTGCAGGGATCCTGCTTTCACAAAAAAGCGTGTGACTTTGGACAAAAGTGTCTGCTTAAATAAAACGTAAACTGAAAACAAGCTTTTACCATCAGACTATTTTTATGTTAAACTGTTCTGTAAAAAGCTTCCCTGGACGCAGATCTGAGAGGCATCAAGTGTCCTTTTCACCTCAAACACTCAAGATGTGGACTCAGAAAAATGATCATCATCAGCCGACCAAACACTTTATATAAGCAAACGCGTATGAGGCAGACAGAGAAAGGACCAAATTTCCCTAAAACTCTTTTATTCTGTTTGGGTTAAAGTGCATCAATGTGATTTGTTATTTCTAGTAAATGTCACAATAAAAAAGTCATGTTCCGTATTAAATGACAGAGACACCCACAGCCAATAATGACCTCTTCACATCACTGGGTATAACTGAACAAGGCTGTCTTCATAATAAACATCTTAATGAAAAGCCTCAACAGAAAACAGAAATACAAAGGGCGTGAATCATTTCTGACGTGCTGACAATGAACGCCTAAAAGAACAAGCACAACAAAATACTCCTGCAACAGCAATGCTATGTTACGCTGACCGTGTCGGTCCGGATTCATGGGGGGGATCAAATTGGGGCCTCAAGGATCACATTATACAACATTAGGCCAGTCTGTGCTGCAGAACTGACTTGTTTATCTTTTCTTTCCTGCCCGAATGCACTGGCACACAGGGTGCACAATCGGAATTTCAGCCATCCTTTTCTGGCACTAATTAGTGCAGGCAGATTCCGCACGCTGACACTGCAAGAGGTATTTTGGCAATGCGGGGACTTCTATACCCTTCAAGCACTGCAAGACATGTGAACCCCCCTCCCCCCAAAGCAGCAAACAGCTGTCACAATCAGAGTATGGCAGACATGGTCGTTTGTGGTGGGGGGGGGGGGGGGTTGGTCGCCGATGGAGTGCTCCTCTCCCACAATCAAAGCACATTCTCCCAGACCGGGACTCTGCATATTTCACATTTTCACAGTTTTATCTTAGCAAACGCTTTTATCCGAAGCAACATATATTTTTGAGAAAGCGGAGTCAGCCAGACCCAGGAGCAGTTGGGGATTAAGGGCCTTGCTCAAGGCTGGCACTGGGATTTGAACCAATGACCTTCTGATCACCTTCTAATCCCAACCCGCTGTGCCACACACCAACAGTTCTGTTTTAAGAAATATCGTAACCATCCCACACTGAGCTTCAGACTGATTCTGCTCCAGGAGGTCTCGACCTCATGGCGATGCACGGGAGGCCGCTTGCGAAACTGTGCGATTATAATCTCTGGGGCACTTCAGTGCTTCTCTACCTTCAGCCCTGTTTAAACAAAGACCACATCCGTGCACCTCCATTTCCCCGCTGACTAATGGCTGAGATTAGAGGCAAGCGCATCCTCCGAACATATTTGTCAAATTAAAGCGTCTCAGTGCCTTTAATCGAGCTGGGACTCTGCCTCATTATTTTCATCCATCCATCTGTCTTCCATAACCGCTTATCCGGGTCGCTTAGAGCCTGGTGTCCATCCCAGGGGGATGTCAAGAGCGGCGTCTCTATGGCCTTCCACAATAAACGAGGCCGCGATCGCAGAACCAGTGACACACAGTACCGTACCGCACGTCAGCCGGCCAACTGGCTGTCACATGGGACATCAGATCATAACACGAGCAGCGTTCACTCCCCGGAGATGCCTCCCACCATCGTTTAAGTCGATCTCAGGCATGTTTATTCTTTACAGAGAGTGGAGAGCTATTCCCTGTAAATGGGGTCTTCGTCCGCTCTATAAAACCGTAATAAAACACCATAAAGAGGGTCGCAAAGGACCCGACGCCAAGAGTCTTCGGCACATTTCCAGAAGATCATCCACAGCACCGGCACTGGAAACACACAGTGCCGTGACCTTTAATGGTGGTCACAGGGACAGGGGACAGTATGTAACCAAGACCAGCTCTCACAGACTGTCAGGCACGTACATCGCGGTACATTCGGCCCACGAGAAAGCGCGAGCGAACCGATCCACGTGTGACGCACCGCTAACACAGGAACACAGATACGCACGTCCCCACATGGGCCAGATGCCATTGCGCACCCTCCACCCCCCAGCTTCCGTTGACACAGACAGAGAGCAGACTGTCCACAGTTACCCAACCAAACGGTACTCACAGATACAGACAGAGAAAAGGCAGATTCTTGAACGTAACCTTTGATTGTACTGCTAAATTTGAAAGTTAACAGTCATCTAAATTCCTTAACTTTAAATTCAGTTTAACTAATAATAAAGCTACCTGACAAGGTATTGGCCAATATACAGATCAAAGACCCTCCAAAGAAAAGGGCAGGCTTTCAAACTAAACAGAAATTATTCATATTTACTCACATACAGGGTCTAAATATAGACAGAAAGCTCAGTGGAGTTCAGCTCCGCCCCTTTATGTCCAAACTGCACCTTGCCAGAGTACAGCTCCGCCCCCTTATGTCCAAACTGCACCTTGCCAGAGTACAGCTCCGCCCCCTTATGTCCAAACTGCACCTTGCCAGAGTACAGCTC
>JABJVO010000042.1:9569684-9585251 GCA_026770805.1 Boulengeromyrus knoepffleri | reverse complement strand
CGCCAACTTCAACATGAACCTTTTTTCTTCATACCTTAAATTTAATAAAAGATTCAAAGTGAACACCTCTAGTAGTTTGCATACTATCGCATCAATATTCACTGTGAAGGCCACTGACTGAAAATGAGTGCCACTCCAAAGTTCTAACACTTTAGTAATCAAACCACATGAAATTTCAGAATGTCTCATTCACCTATGTGTAGCCAACCCTTGTGTCTATAAGCTTCAGGGCTCAAACGTCTTGGCTAGAAATGTTTATAATGTGATTTTTTACAATTTCTCAGCATGTCTGAAAATAGGTTTTTGAAAAGTATATGTTTAAAGTTGATTTTAACAAAAATTAGAATAATAACATTCTAAGTGGTCTCAGATTATTGGTGCTGAATGTGCAGAATAAAAGCACATGTAACACTTTGGGATAAATGTTTTTAGTTTTTAGTGAAATATTATGTCAAGGCATGTCTCTGTGCACAAAAAAAAATCATGCTTTCATCAGCTTTGATGTTAATTTTTTTGGTAGCTCTAACCAGACATTCATTTCTCAACTGATGAGATATTCCTACATGACGTCTTGTTTTCTGTCCTGCGTTTTGTATTTTGACTTATTTCACTTACTGTACTGCTGCCAGAACTTCACTTACTAGACCCTGCTGGAGGTCAGACGTGTGTAATCCGTGAATAACTCGATATTTTAATAGATTTTCACGGAGACATTATGAATGAATAAGCAGGAATAAATAAGCCATTCTGATGCTCCCTTAAGCTTCATTTACATGTTTAAAACAATCCATGTACTATTCAACCATGCAAAAGGACAATACTCATATCAAGTAAAAATCACTTTTTCATCACATTAATTTTGTGTTGCTACAAATTGGTAACATCATACAAAAAAAGAATATACTGCACCTTTAAGACTGTGATCATAAATAAATACATGATAAAATACATACATGATAACCACCCCCACTCTGTACCTGTCACGGCTCCCCGTCCTCTTTGATTTAATTCAAATTCAAAACAAGTAGGGCAGTCTTCACCTGGTCAGCTGAGATCACGTTCCCCTTTTTTCCGCTGGACACTAAGGGTGTCCTGAGCAGGGCTCCTCTCTGTCGGACGCTACATCTTCCCATTGTCCTCTGCTGACGTGCAAATACATATTCACAGGTCGGCTGGCGACAGAACGGCTATCAAAACAACAAAATCCCGTCCCTCAACAAATGAACATCACAAAGAAAAAAAAATCTACACATAACCTCTTTCCGTATTGAAAGAGACGTCATAATATTGACTGAAAACATTTTAATCATCTTTCACCAGCAATGCATGCCAGAGCACATCAGGAGTATTAACCTGCCTGATCCCATGGCAGCAATTCAGGGCACTGGCATTCCTCCACTGGCCATTTGCTACTGTCTTAACTGGGATAAACTGGGATAGAGATCATGTCTACAGTGGCTTGTGGGGCATCTATGTTTCGGACTGGTAAAAACTGCTACACTTTCTAGTTGTGGAGAGCAAACAATGAGGCAAAAGATACCAGAGAATTTACACAAAGCTGTATCAGAAACTCATCTGTGACCCTAATCCGCAAGCCGCAGAAACCAGGCTCCGCACACCGTGTCTGGGTCACCCACGACGGTCAGGGTGGGTCTGTGTGGGCTCGGAGACCTGGGGTGCGGTTTTACGCTGTCAGGGTTTCATCAAGACAGCCTGACCACAAGCCACCCCCGAAAGAAACCAACAATCAGAGACGAGCGATGTTCGGCAGCCAGGAATGGCCTTCAGACAAAAACACGAGGTGGCCCAACACGTTACGTTACGGATACGCTGCGAATCTCCAGGTTCCTTCCTGGAGCGCCCGACCAATCCCATCCAGCAGCTCCACGCTCTCGGAATGCCTCCATGTCTGGAATTTTTCACCCCTGACCAAATATTTTTTCACCCCAAACCAGCCCCCCTCCATCCGGACAGTATTGGCTCGGGTTAATCAAATATCAATTAACGCTGTTTAGACTGCGAGATAGCTGGCCGTCTCCCTCTGCTAGCGGCCCCCTAATGTAAACAAACCCGCGGCTCACGCGAGTCTACGCTTCCCTCGCGGGCTATGGGAGAGAGAGCCCTCGCCCCTGCAGCCGAACCATAAGCACACCAAGGTCCCATCTGCAGTTACGAAAACATGAAATGCACATGGCGACATCAACCTCAGCAGGACACGTGGGGCAAACCACTGTATGCGGTTATAGCGTAATATTGCCCCAAGCTCACAGCTCTCGCTTCACATTCTCATACCTCTTCGCCCGTCAAAATCCTTGTCGTCTTCAGCACTCAGCTTTGCTACACGTCTACCTCCCCGGTGGACATTCACTACGGCCTATTAAAAAACAAAAGCTCTTCAACGGCATTATCTCTTACCGGCATATCAGATTTCAGAAGGGTACAATTTCAATAAATTCTTCATCTGTTATTCCCAGTACAGCTGACAGTACTCAGTACAGTACCCAGTACAGTACTCACGTTCTGCACAGGACTTCTTACATATTCCCTTTATGCCAATCATTATATTAGTAATACTCTTGAAACTTCCATAATCTAGACATGCAGTTATTTTACTCTACATTTCACGGGCTATAGTTTGAGTCTCTTTCAGGGCTGAGGGGGGGCTCCTTTTTAGCAAAAGCATCTTTAGTTTATCGTGGTTACAATATCAAAATGACCCCTCGAGAAGGATACACACATGCAGCATACAGCTACCTTTTAGTGTAAACCAGGGACAAGCTGTCAATAAACCGCCCTAACTGTGCCGATATGGGATTCTAAAGGGATGTGAATTGATAAAGTAGTTGTCCTAGGCTTCCACTAATTTCAGCAGTGATGATCGATCTCTCAAATACTGAGTAAGAACTTCAATGTGTTACGTGTGTTTGCATGTAATCCAGTAGCTGCACATATTGTTAGAAATTAGCTTTGGGCAAGAAAGGAATACTGGATTGAACAGTCACTGTCCTGCAAAGACTGGAGATATAATTTCCAGTTTCACTAACTGGGCTAAACAATCCATGTAAGTTAAATACTTTGAATACTAAATAAAAAAAAAACTAAATACAAACAGCCATCCAGTAATATATGAAAGGAAGAGACCCTCTGGATCTGACACAGGAAGACCAGTTTCCACGGATTCCCAGTGTGTGCGTACGCGTTTGTGTTTTACGGTGCACACTCCCAGCGCTGTGTCCTTTCCCAGCCACCAGACAAATTCTTTTCTTATCCTACTTTTTTTTCCCTATTTTTCCTGGGGTGTCAAGATGAGCCTGCTTAAAGTCCCCTCCCAGACCGAAACACGTTAGTGCTGTATGTGAAAATTAACACAACTGGCTCACAAACTGTTTTATCGGCTACAAAAAAAGCATATAAGTAAGGGTGTTATTCCACTGGACCAGGTCTTTTGGTATCGGTACTTGACCGGATGTCAATGGAAAAGCAAAAGTATCAAGAGTACCGTAACGAAAGTATGGAACTTGGTCCGGTGGAAAAGCGTCATAATTATACCTTCTACTCAATCACCGAAAGCCCCTTAAGACTTCTGAAAGGTAAAAATGAGGCTAAGTTCGAAGCCCACCCTTTCGGACCCTCACTCCAACAACAGTGCATGGGGTCCGAGCCCACAAACAACACGGAGCTGTACCCCCAACTGCACTGTGTACTCACCTCCGCAGCGGCGGCCTCTGTCTGGCGGGCTTTTCCCCCAGGTGGCTGGCGGCCCTCTGACTGCCCTGGGGGGGGGGGGGGGGGTCTAAGCACCAACCTATCATCCCCTGTTGAATTTCACACGGGGCCATTTCCCTCCCCCCAGAGCGAGCCACAGCTGTCCCACACACCGCTGCCGGCTATTATTTACTGTTTACAAGGGAGGCTTGCTGGACACTCGCACAAGCAGCGACCCTCTACCGCGATCCAGCACATGTCCCAAATCCAACATCACTGGAGTACTTAAAAAAGCCCCTCCAGGCCGGGTCTGATTGCTCAGGGACCGGCCAACCCAAGCATGAACTGCCAGGCACGGACCGCCCCGCAGACAACCTGGAGCCCATTTCCACGGTGACCAACAAGAGCTCCGGAGTTTATGTCATCAGCGGGCCGGCCGGACCGACCCTCAGCTGGGGTACTGCTGTGTTTTCTTTAATAACCAGCTTCCAGATTTACGAGCCTGTGGTTAATGCACAGTGGGGCTTTCAGCTTGCAACTTTATACAGGCCTTCTTATCAGGCACAGGAACAGAGGTTTATTACGAAAAACATGGTCATCCGAGTCTGTTTGACTCTGCATATAACTTATACACCAGCAAAATGGAGAGGCTGAAGATTTTGTTTGCTCTATCGAGACGAATTTTCTAAAACGACACTAACAGAGACACACGGGTCCAGCCCTACAAATTAAAGAAAAATCTCACCACTTCCTGTTTACTCCTTACATTTATCGTAAATATTTGATATTTATAATGAGCACTTTTAACCCGCTGTCTGTGATCTCTCAGAGTCTCGAGGGTTACAACGTGCAAGACAAATTACAGCAAGGCTCGTGTATACCTGCAGTCTGTGCACACTGTGGTCCTGCACAAGAACAGTGGTGCTTAGGTTCCTCAAAAATATAAACCCTGCATCGTCATCTTTTAACTCTCCACCACCCCAACGTTTCCAAACAAAACAACTCAAAAGATTAGTGCATATGCCAAAGCACTTGATTTTCAGATTGAAGAAAGGTTACAGAACAAAAGCCATCTATGCAGCTACAGTGACTGACATTAACAGCTGAATTATTACGTAAAGTAACGTTATTAGCATTTTACATTCATTTATATTGTGTTCGAACATAGCCTAAAATTCAGCAGACCCTAAACTAGCAGTACCAACCTTTAGATCAACAACCTTAGGCCTGAACTGATTTAACGCACAAAATCGTACGTACAGACATTTGATCTTACCTTATTGAGAAACAGGTTTCAGCTAGCACTGAAGTAAGGTAGCAGACATTCTTCGTGATTTCATATGAGAGAAAATAACTGTGAAAACAGACTAATCAAAATTACCTATAGACTCAAAAATGATGTGATTCTCAAACCTGGACTCTGTAAAAAGCGTGAAAGCAGGTCCTACTCACTGCGGCAAAGGATCAAGGAGGCATCTGGCCAGGGAGCCTTTTGCAAAACAGGGAAGTGGCTTCTGTTAAATCCTTGTCACTCAGGAAGAGAGAATCCCAGCCCGAGAAGGGCAGGGATGAGCCAGGGATCTCAGCGTTTCCGATGGGAGCACTACCCTTATTTGGCTCGACGGCAACTCGCTCGGAGTAGTGCGAGGCAATGCTGGAGATCTTATCGGATGGAGGGAGACTTCAATAAAGCCTAGATGGGGGGGGGTCTTGTGGAGGGTGTCGCCACGGTGAAGCTTGGAAACGGTCCTCTTACAAAGTCCCTCCAGTCTCCCCAGTCTCTGTGGGACTGGCTTAACTGGAGAGCTATTTTACCACTGTGGGCAGCGAGGAGGGACGATGGGGGGGATCACCGCACATTCCCCACTCCCCAGTCCGGCCCAGTGGACCTTAGAGAAGCCCAACGTCAAAGCCGACCACCCGGGCACCCCCACCCAAATAGGACACCCTTCCCCTGAAGGGGACATGCTAACAACACGTGGGGGGCTAACTTATTTGGCCCAGCGGACATGACAGCTAGTCCATGACCTCCGACACCCTCCACAGCCTACAGAACCTCTTTGGGCTTAGCGTCCCTGAACCTCCCGAAGGTCTGGCACCCTCTGATCATCCAGTGGCAGTGGAATGTCTTCCTTTCCTCCCGATTTTTGACTACCCCCTTCTGCAGAATGGTTTTTAAAGTTGAACCTCTGTACCGAAACTGTTGAACTATTGCCTCAAACTGCTGCCATTTTTTTGTGATTATTTAGGTCTGTCTTTGTATGTTTATCCTCCAGATTTCTCTGCTGTATCTGGCAGGTCCCTAGGGACAGTTCAACAAACAGACAGACGTCCAATAAACAATTTTAAAAAGCAGTTAACTCTCTCAGTGAGGATCCAACAAGAGATACTTCCCACTTATATTTGGATAATAAAGACAAAAAAAACAAAACAAACAAACGTTAATCATCCAGTTGTGATACATGAATACATTTATTTGACAGAATAATGTAAATGAAGGATTTTGAAATGCAAATGCAGAAAAACATTTTATGGCTGATAGCATGTTTACAATTCTGAGCATCTACGTGTGTTAGGTAACCCAACGGCTAATTAGCAAATTAATAATCTAATTATGCACAGCAGCAAAGAAGAATATATTCTGAGCGATCCACCTCTTGCTGAATTATGAATACTAAATTAAGCGGAGGGTCACTTGGCTTGCTGTGCCTCTGTAATGACCTCATTATCCATGAGACGGGGGGGGTGTTGCTCCGGAATGAGCTGTCGATCCCACACATTATGAGGCTCTGGATACCGTTGCCATGAGAACCTCCGGCAAACCTCTCACTGTCCACCTGTTGTTTGTCTTTCTCCTGAGATCAATGCTTACAATACAAACATGCCCCATCGCTTTGAAAATACATCACTCAAGGATGCTTTCTTGTACTGTATGCTCACTGCAGCCTTCCACCAAGCGGGAAAGTCGTTTGAGCTGGACAGATACACAGCATTTTCCAACTGACTTACTCCACCATTTACTCATATATTACAAAATAGCAGAGGAAACTAAATACAAGGGTTCGGGACAAAAAAGTGAAAAGAAGGGTTAAATGTTTTTGCATGATGCCGAGTCAAAACACCCAAAGCATATTATCAGAGCAGAATCAGAAATTTCTGTCTCAATTAGAAGCAGTAACATTCAAATGATTCAACCGTTATGACATCGCCAGCACTGCTTATGACTGCCTCCTGGTGGCAGGTCACTGTATTGTCAAAAGAAATCTGAAATGCTGTACATGTGATACAACGCTCTGTAGTCCTGTAAGACATGACAGACCACTCATACCAAGATCTCGGCTTCTCAGCTGACGCACTAAATAAATGAACTTGCTTGAGCTGTCAACTGATTGAGACTCGAAATTCAATTCCAAAGTTAAAAAGAGAGCTAAATATTATGTTCTGGTCATGTAAAACTCAGCCTGAGTCAGTAAAACATAATCCTTGTTGTACTAAAATTAAAATTCACTATGGTGCAAAAAAAAAGCTAAATTTAATCATTCATAAAGACAAATTAAAATAAAAATGGATAACAGAGAAAGTTCCGGATGGAAATGTATACATACATCTTAAGTAAGAAAAAGCTTTACAATAAATAAAAAATAATCAGATAAAGAGACTGAGTTAGCTCAAATGCCCCTCAAAAGGTACAATCCTGCAGGTTTCGCTAACACAGTTTAAATAGTGCCCAAATGGTTGGTGAATTATTTTGAAAAAAAAAATGACTATCCACATAAATGCTGAAGTAGAGAGGTCCAGAGGCTCCTTGGGCCCTACAAATTAAGCACTAGAGTGTGGAATTTCATTGTTTGAATCGAGAATGCAGTACCCAACCATATCACTAGGGGGCAGTCATAGGCCACAACCGAGGTCGCTACTCCTCTATTAACCTCTTATCAAAAGCCTGTATTGCTACAAAGCTTCAAAGACCTAACTTTTAATGTAGGTAAATTACCGCATTTAGTGTCAACAGCATTAGCAGAAAGGCTGCAACTATGAACTGTCTAGATCAGATTATGCAAGGACTGCACCATCCAAGACACGCATCTATCGGACCTACCAAGTGCTTGGCATCCTTTAACGTAACGCACATCGAACATATGGTGGGACTCATGTAAAGCGCGGGGGAACCAGAATGCAACGTGACTTTCGGCAGCAGTAACCCCTGGCTCAGCTTTTGTTTTTGTAACGCGGTGTCATGGCCTCCGAGAGGAAGCGCTCACTCTGGGGAGCATGGGGAAGCAGAACGGGTCTTATTTCGGGCCGCGGCGTGGGGATGGCTCCCCTCTCCAACACTTCGGTGGAAAGATGGGCGGGGCTACACTTCTCAGCCCAGCGTCCTGAGCCGACTGTGGTCATTGTCAACCGGGTGGCAGCCGACAGGAGAGCAGCTCGAGATTTGCCATTTCTCTTGTTTTAAGCTTTTTAGAGACATCTGCACTAAAAAAAAAGAACAAAAGATACCTAATTACATGTGAAGATTGATAGAAAACAAATGCGGTCTCTGCTGAGCATTTAGGTATTGTGTTTGTAAAACTCAGACTTTAATTATGACGACATGGACACAATGGGTAAGTCTTAAATATAGTATATAAAGCCGACGGAGGGCACGACATATGCAGACCACAAGGGCTCCGGGCAGGTCTGCGAAGGCCGCACTTTGGGCTCGCCAGATCATCACCAGTAATTAAAGGGGGCTTGCCACAATCTCCGGGAAGCAGACATTCCACCTTCCTTGCATAAAATCCCTGTTTATGCATGTTGTTTTTTCCCTAACACTGCGAGAACATCTGGATGCGAGGCTTACATTAGAGCGATAATCTGCCGCGCTGCCCAGCTGTGGAAAAGTGTCAGGGCTCATGCATACCCGCCTGATGGCACACGTTTGCGGGAATATTTATTAAAGTATCGATGATGATATCCGCCCTAAGTCTCGATGACCTACAGAAAAACGTCACATAATCCGGCCTTCCATCCCAATGCACAATGTTGGGAAGATTACTTCTGAAATGTAATAGCTTACAAATTACTAGTTACCCTGTCATGTAATATGTAATGTAATTTTGATTATGTCATCAAAGTAATATAATTACATTTTATTAATTTTATTACAATGGCTCATTTGGGGGGGCATGGCCCGCGACCCTGTAAATCTGTCAAATTTGTCTCAATGGCTTTACTGACCCGCATTGTCTGGAAATATGTCAAAAGTTGTCAAGAACAACATGCGGAACACAACATAACATTTCGAACTAGGTCTGTCTGTCAGCCACAGGTAAAAGTGTCTCGGACGCACTAACAGAATGTCCTTCCAAGAAAGCAGTACTTCGTCACCCTGCCGTGACGTTAGAGATATCAAGCAGGTTAAAAATGTTGCGATAAGGTCAGCAATCAAGTTAAACAGCATTGTTTCGGTGCCCTCGATGCTGCCGAAGTTACTGTGTGAGACAGTTTACATTTACATCTCGTACTGTTAGTCCCATGTGTTTCAGATGTGTGTTTTGACATCTAACACTCAAAGAATTCAAATTGCGCAAATATGGGAAACCCCTTCAAACAAGCAAGCGAACAAAGATATTCCTAAAACGCAGGATTTGTTTTTAGCCACGATGACGACGTCAGCGACTCCCAGGCGACGGCCCTACACTTTGAGTGCTTTTCCTGACTCTTGTGATACTTGTACAACTTCAAAAGGCAGCAACACAAGTGGACCTGACGATTAAGCAAATTATCTATTTTTTTCAAGGGCTGTTTTTTTCTCTAAAATTTCCCACCTCACCTTTGTTGTTGGTCCAGTTTAACAAACCACCTTCTCGTGAAAATAATAAAGGCTTTGATCAAATTGCTCTGCCTGTAGATATCAAGCACAGCTGCCTAGAGTCTGAAAACCCTTGATGATAGACAAAACATTATTCTTGGTCCTTCTCTTTGTTATTACTTTGTCCTTCTTAACTTTGGGCTCAGTTATAATTGTTTTAGCAGATAAAGTGAACATCCTTCCAAGAACTTGACACTCCAGACAGGAAAAAATACACCAGCGGAAGACCTTGGCTAACAGCAGCAAAATCTCTCCTAGGCCGAAGCTATTGGCCAACAGTGTCTGGAGCATTTTAATGAATGTTTTCCTCCCAGTTATAACTTTAGTGATGCACCTAATTATTGCTACTGTACTACATCTTCATATATCCTATAAAAGACTGATCCTTACATCCATTGCAGTTGGAGGACACACAGTAAATTACTTATATATTTTGTCTTTTGAAGGCTGGATCACAAAAACTCCATCTCCAACTCCAAGGGAGTATTTTGCTCTCATCTGGGCAGCTCTTTAGCATGAAGGATTCATGGGAAAGAGGCACCTTCAGCAAGGTCCTCAAATCCACAGCGCAGCCCAAGTTTTTTGCGGTTCCCTGAAATGATGTGAGAATTGGAGATATATGTCTCCACTTTGGGTACTACATAGCCAGCTGAAGAGACACCAGTGCTGTAGATGTTCTTGAAGCTGTTCTTTGTTTTGTCTTTGGGTGCAGTTCAGGGGGGTATTCCATGAAAGTAGCTAAAGAAAGCCAGACTTTTCCGAAAGAAAGTCAGACTCAAACTAGCGCTATCTTAGCCTCATGTCGTTCCACTAATGCAGTTCAGCTTTAATTAATCAAGGCTCATACAAGACAGGCTTGCATAGTCGCACTTATTGCGCACACCTCAGGTATTTAAGGTATTTAAGACGGGGAACCTTCTGGGTTGAGTTCACATGTCATTCTTACTTTATAATGCTGTTCTATATTATTTGATCTCCGTAAAATACTTTCAATCGCATCCGTGTGAAATGTTCTGCACAAATAAGCGTATCTTGTCTTTGCTGGTTTACTAACTTTCAAAGTAGACAGCAACTAAACAAAATATAAAATTATCTTCCTGTTCATATTATTTTTACCAATTTTTTTTTCAGTTTCAGTCATTGCATTTCATGTTTGACCTTTCTAATATGAGTACGCTTTTACTTGAATTATTTTGGAATTAATTAGAATGCTGAGTGGTGATTTTTTTATAGGCTTTTTCGTCCGACGGAACAATCTTTTGGAAATGTGTTCCCACACGTCAGACATTCTTTGAGACAACGCTTAACTGGTTAAGACAGTTTACCTGGTCCGGAGCAGACTTGTTCACTCACCTAAGTTACCATGGCAGCTCAGCAAGGATTCATTTAAGACACGTTGATGTAATGGAATTCCCACTTAAATGAACCAGACTTGTCGAAAAAAGTCAGACTTTCCCTTAATCCTGCTTCATGGAATATCCCCTCAGTCTCGTCCCTTTATTTGGCTTAGTGCATCACATCTCCTGCCTTCCTAATCTTCCATTTGCTCCACAGTTTCTGCAAGTTTTGATAACTGATACTTTATTGGTCCCTGTGGGGAAATTCTCTTTATGCCTCTTCCAACTTCTGTAGGTGAGAGCAACCTGGCCATAAAGGGCAGCGACCCATAACACTATCCAGGGAGCTGGGGGTTAAGGGCCTTGCTCAGGGACCTGGAGATGTGCCGAGACGGGGCTTGAACCAACAACCTTCTGATCACAGGCACAGAAGCTTAGCCCACTGAGCCACACTCTGCACTCCTCACTAAAGAAATGTCTGTCAATCTGCTCTCAGACCCTCCTTCCTAACCTCACCGATCCTCCTGCCATCATTCGTACTCCTAGCAGTCACCGTAAACTTAAAGGGGCCCATTATTCTCATTTTCACTGTTCATGGTTTTATTTTTGGAGTCTACAAGAATAAATTCACATGCTTCAATTTTCCAAAACCACATTATTTTTCTCATACTGTGCATCTCTATTCACGCTCTGTCTGAAACGGTCTGTTAGAGCTTTAAGCCCCACCCCTGATGAGCCCAGTGTGCTCTGATTGGTCAGTTTGCCAGACACGTTCTGCCCCTGTCTTGCAGTCTGCAGACAGATCTTTGCAGGATTGTGTTACGAGGTGATGTCACCATGTCACGGAAGTAAAGGCTGGAATTCCAATGAGGCAGATTAGAGAGTATTGGTTTCTGTGGCGAGAGTTACTCCTTAAGACTTTGCAGACAGTTTACATGCACATAAAGCTGTGTATCACACTAAAGGAAAGGGAAAAACCGGAAAAGCATAATTCCTTTAAGGTTCATCAGATAATGTGAATCTTGGATATATAGTCAAAACAGTGGGTTCCCAAGTGACATGCAAGGAGAGCCAAGCGCTTTATAAGAGTTTTTCATCTCATCTGTACACAAGCAAGTGTACACTGCAGGAATACAGTTTTAAAAAGTTGATCAAAAACATGTTAACTGACAGAAGACAGTAAGGAGTTCATTCCATGAGTAAAGACGTTAACAATCAGAACCTTACAAATAACTTCTAGATGCAAAGAGGAACACAGATGTCTCCCGGTGATGTCAGATGGAGAACCGTCTCTAAAAAACACAGAAAAATTTAATATCATGCAAGTGGTATTCCTGTGAGACTGGCAACTGAAGAGGATGATTTCACCTCCCGCGTTGGAAAAAGGCCATTTTAAGAGACTGGAAAGCAGCCTGGGATCTTGCGCTGGGGGACACTGTGCTGAAGTGGAGCTTTACTGTTGTGGTTTTAACCTCGATTTGGATTTGACTGTTTTTGTCTGTTTTTTAACTGCCTCTATCGCCAAACAGCACCACGCCGAAACGGTTCATGAAGCCGACAGCCGGTGCTTTCTGGTGCAGAGGAATGCACACTCACGTGGGGCCCGAGTTACATTCTGGGGCCCCAAGTCTGGGATAAGATGTTCATGGGGCATTTTAACATAATCGGTGTTTTGCAGCTGCAATGCCAGGCCACAGCCGTACCTGCGAAAGCATCTATAGTGTTAGCATCTTATCTGGTGTGTCCCATACCTTTCTGGGACAGGCTCAGTGCAAACTGGTACCAGATAAGCTACATGGATGATGGATGGATGTCATCTGCTAGAAGGCAGCCTGTGTTACGGCCTCGCAGAATCTAGACCTGGGAGGTCAAACTTTGTTATTCAAAAAAAAAATCGAAGTAGAAAAAATATTTGTGTAACTGACAAAAGTCCATGATCAGATTTTTTTTAATGTAGGCTGCTATTAGTCATCTAACATGCATTTCTCTATTTTTTCCTAATGGTCCTTGCCGCTTAACGTTGAATAAACTACCTGCCACTAGGGGCGGACTTTTACAAATTATTATAGCAAGCCAGAATGGCTGAAACTAGTCAGCCACAAAACTAGTGAGATAATGTGCAAACACAAGAAGAATGCAACGATATCTGCTTGTTAAGTCTGACCCAATGCATGATGTGTTTCCGGGCCTGATGGTCCAAACAAACCACAATGGTGGAGCCGGTAACACTATTCACTCCTTCTTCAGTGAGGTATCAAGGATGAAAAGAGGGCTAAATTCCTTTAGCTGTTAAAGTTTAAAAAAATGGTCAAAAAAATGATGAAAAAGGGGATAAATTAATTTATTTTAAAAAGACTGACGAGTGCAGCTGTTCTCCCATGATGTATTTTCAATACATCTTTACACGTTACATTTCTGATTCGGTACACACAATGAAACGAATGAACAAATTTCTTGAAATGGGTGGAACCTAAATTCACAAGTAGATGTTCAATATGGAAAACATTATGCTAATTGTAGCTGCGAGCTGGTTACGGCTAATCCTGGTTACAGTCAGTCATAATCGGCGGTTTGGGAACATTTTGGTTTCCCAATAAATTACACCAGCACTGGAAAGAGAGTAGTTGATTAAATCAAGACTGTCCATCTGTTATACCGAATTCAGATATGTTGCAGAAAACCAACATGGAATACTACCAGTGCGAGACTGAAACAGCCTCTGGCTCTTAGTCTCTATGTGGCATTTAAGCAAATTCAGCTAAGTGATCATACTCAGCAGTAAAGACAGGACTTAATTCATTATATTTCTGATGTGAAATATTTTGATTTTAAAATTTATGATATATTTTTTACAATGTGCAAATAAGTGTGATTCAGACACACTGCCTTTGGTTTACAGCTTTTCCTCATTGTGTTTGTGGTTTTAATAATAATCTCAGAACACACTCTGTTTTCCCTGCTGTACTGAAACTGCACCAAACTGTGGTGTTTGTACCAAACCTTGCATTTTGTGTTGCATTACATCCCAATACTAAACGTGAATAAACTGTGAAAAATGCCTGTATAGTTTATAGAGCCACTTCCTGTTCTCTATGACAGGAGGACATTTCTTTAGTTTTATTTTTGTTTCAGACAGACTAAAAGACCGAGGTACGTAACACTGCTGCGTTAGCTGGAACCCAGGATGGCTCTGGAAACGGTTCTCTCATGCGATTCAGACGTCAAGACTTAACAAGCGAACAGTAACTCCCAAAATCCTGAAAAACAGTCTGTGAACGGTTTGGATTTCACTGCATAAACGGTTAGATTCAATAACGTCGATTTTAGATGTAGCCTAAACCAAAGGCAGCATGACTGTTTGATGTTGTTTACATTTTAAGTTGTTTTATGACCATAAGCCTATATTAACTGTCTAATGTTAATCATTTGATAATGTTAATCACTGGATATTTTCATTTCACACCACAGTTTTTTGTCGGCTTGTTCAGCTCGTTCAAGATACGCTATAATTGCTTGCTAATTTCGGCAGGTTCACGTTGTTCTTGGGATCAAAAGCGATACATTGAGAATGGGCTGGCTACCTCCTGTTGGCTGGTGTTCCTGTCCTGTGGGTCGGTACATGAATAAAAACGTGTTATTATACGTTATTGTCTCCTCATCATTTTCCTCACTTAAGGCAGTAGCAGGCTAATGTTACCAGTGTCCCCTTTCAAGGTCTGTTGCACACAACGGGCTTAGGTTACCGCCCAATGATGGCCTAGTCCTATAATATAATTAATATTTGATTTTCTTCAATTGATAAATCAGTTATAAAAATTCAAATGCCTTTTTAAAACGAGTTTCCAAGACTGAGTCTGTGTGCAGCCAGCAGGTCTGGTTCCAGGTGAAGGACACCCTGTACCATAAGCATCCCAATCCTTCTGGCCATTGATGTATCTTGTACTCCCATGGTCCTTCGCTCCTAAATACCAGCCCGTCGGCCACTTCCAGAACACTGGCCTTATTATGCTCCTTCCCCGCGTGCTGCATACCTCCCCAGGAGGCCGTGCCCCGTCGGTGAGTAACGAAGAGGCGGAACGCGGAGCCAGACACTTGGCCCTCTTCCGAGAACCTCCCGGAAAGAAACGAAACTCCTGCGGGGTTCCGTGCTGTGGCCCACCGCTCCCGCCACCTCGCCCGCTCGGGAGTCTCGGAAGCGTGAGCACACAGCAAAGGAATTTGCCCGTTAGTCGTGAATCCCGCCAAAGCTCCTAATGCCGCTGAGATGGGGGCCGGGGGGGTTGGTTACTGGAAGCACGCTTAGGCTCTTTGTCCTCTGGCTCTCTGAAGTCACCCGCCATAGCTTCCCGGTAACCGAGGCGACCGACTCATGTCCTTTGAGCACGGTGCGGCACGCCTGCCCGTGTCACTGGGGGTTGGCTCCCCTCCAATCCAGACGCCGACTGAAAGGAAACTCAGAATCTGTTGGCCGCCTTTCCAGGGGTGACAGGTGGCTCGTTCCCCATTACGCCCCCCCCCCCCCCCCCCCCCCCCCCCCCCCCCCCCCCCCCCCCCCCCCCCCCCCACCCCCCCCCCCCCCCCCCAACACCCACCCCCCCCCCCCCCCCCCCCCCCCCCCACCCCCCCCCCCCCCCCCCCCCCCCCCCCCCCCCCCCCCCCCCCCACCCC
>JABJVO010000042.1:9553046-9569584 GCA_026770805.1 Boulengeromyrus knoepffleri | reverse complement strand
ACGCGCCCCCCGCCACAGGAGGGAGGAGGGAGAAAAAAAAAGTGGGGAAAAACGGAGGAGGAAGCCCCCCGGGATAAACTCCCCCCGGGGGGGGGGGGGGGGGGGGAATGGAGGCAGATAACTGAGCAAGTGAGTGATTCATCTTTGGTCAGGTACTGATAATGTACGACTCGCCTTACCTTGTCCTACCATTTACCTTTTTCCAGTGCCTTCTTTTTTGGTGACAAATTGTTAATAAATTGGCTTTTCTTTTCAATTTAAAACAATTTCCCTACTGTTTTATTTTATTTTTCTGTGGTGTGCTGATTGTGGTCGGCTGGGTGCTGGTCATTTTGCCCTGGTGTTTGCCGTCACCGGATGCACTGAGGTTTCCCACAGGCCTTGGGGACCTCTAGAGCAGATTGAATTTTTATGGGGTCAGACTGGGCTCACCTTTTTTAATTGTGCATTTTTCTTTCACCCCGGGGTTCGGCATAAATCGCGGCTCCGTGTTTACAAGTGAGCTAGAGAAAGTAATATAAACTTGGACAGCGCTATATATTTTAAAAATTTAATTTTTGACATAAAAAAAGTTTTTGCCCACAGGAGGTTAAGCTTGTTAAAAAGGTTAAACTTTTTTTATTATTATTATTATTTGAGAGGTATTCTGGTACAATCCAGTGCAAGGTTAATGGCGTATCCAAGCAAAGATTTATTAGACTTTTGAGATTAATGTGACGACCTGGTGTGGTATAATTTCACTGGAAATGGACCTGAGTGTGTAGAAGCAATGCTGGCTGTCAACCTTCTGCTTAACTTGTGGGACCTGGAGGTTTGCTAATTTTGGACATATCCTGCGAACGGCATCTCCCGGGGCTGAAACACAGTGGGTTTTAAATTCTGCGAATGTTCTGTGAAATTTTGTTGACAGAATGGAGACCTAATTCAGACCCGAGTGAGGGAGAGGTTAGTTTGTCTTGTATTTCTAGAGACGAACCTGGCAGTCTGCTTTTAGTTAAGTGAGACGTTGTAGCCCGCATGTCGGACTGTTTATTTAACTTCCCGAAATGATCCTGGGTAATTGCTTCTGCCTCCGGAGCACAGCTGCGGTGCGGTTTCCTGAAGACCCCAGGATCTCTGTCAATGAGGACGTTGGTTGTGGGACAGGCTCACAATGAGCTTGCGGGTGTGGCTCCCACAATTAAAACCTGATGTTAATGTGCCCTATTGAGCAGTGAGGTTGGCCCTGATAATTACAAAGCCATTTAATAAACAGTAACTGTGGGCAAAATAGTTGGTTGTAAGGCCATCTGGGCTTCCATACCACAGTTTACCTATAATTGATGGCTGTCACAAGCAGGACTTGATTTTGTCGAAATTGAAAACCTTGTTGCCTTAATGGGCCAACATTCATTTATTGGATGCAAGGTCCCAGGAGTCTGGAGCCTATCCTGGAAGCTACGGGTGCGGGGCAGGGAATTACCCACAAAAGCATGCCAAACCCATCGCAGGGCACTCGCATCATTCAAACACGTAGTCGCACCCACAAGCATCTCTCTAACAGGCCCCGTTGCAGTTTCTTATGGGTGCACTCGGTGGTGCTTCTGTAGATGATGGTACCTTATGGCAGTTTCTCAGCAAAGCCTACCGCCGTGATCTGTGTTATCTGCTATATCTTTTTTTTTTTGGGGGGGGGAGGCTGGCTGGCTGTAGGGGTGGGCAGGATGGAGGTGACCCCCTACTGCACATACGCGATGACTAACTGGGTGTCTCTGCTCTCTCCGGGCCTGCGGCGGCAGACTCTTCGGCGTAAAGGGGCCCGTCTGTCTCAGGTAGAGCGTCCTCACCATGCTAATGCAGCTGCCGCTTCGCGCCGTATGCTAACCCGCCACTGACGCTGTCGTGCCTTTCCGTGTTTGCCTGTATTTCATTGCCTTCCCTCTTACTGCAATCCTTATTTCTCCTTAACCTCCATCATAGCCAGCTAAAAAAAAAAAGAATGCGGCTGATGGCAAGGATTGATAAGTGGCATGAGAGTGGTTGCACGAACCCCCCCCCCTGTTTTATTTGTCAGCTTGGGCCTTTGTGGTCAGCATGCGCTCACCACCCATTGTCGCCATGGGGTCGGTTCTGCCTGACTGACGACATGCCTCTCGACCGTCCGCAGGCTGGAATTCGAAAGGCAGCAGCGCGAGGAGCTGGAGAAACTGGAGAATAAACGGTATGTCAAAGAAAGGCTGTTCTTCCTGAGATGACCTGCAGGAGGCGCTCTTGAGCGATCACCTTGCTTGTTCAGCTTAATATGTTGTCCTCCTAACGTTTCACATTCTCTCCGATGGGCAGGCGTTTGATTAAGGAGATGGAGGAGAAGCAGAGGTGCGAGAAGGCGGAGCTGGAGCGCATCCAGCAGGAGGTGGAGTCCCAGCGCAAGGAGTCAGAGCAGGTGCAGCTGCGCATCCGCTGGCAGGAGGAGAGCCTGATGCGCCGCAGTCGCGACATCGAGAGCCGGCTGCGCGACCTCCTGGCCGAGAAGGAGCGCTTCGAGGAGGAGCGTCTGAGCCGTGCCCAGGAGGAGCAGGACCGGCTGCATGAGGCCCATTGCAAGGAGCGTGCCGAGAAGACCGAGATCTTCCGTGAGCTGGAGAAGCTGCGGCGGGAGCGCGACGAGCAGGCCATGCGAATGGAGGCGGAGAAGCGGCGGCTGGAGGAGCAGGAGCTAGAACAGCGCCGCCTGGTGGGCCGGCTGGAGGAGCAGCTACGTGAGAAGCAGGAGAGCATGGGTCTCTTGCGCATGGATGATGTGCAGAGGGCCGAGGACGAGCGTGCTGTCCTGGAGGGCATTAGGGGTGCCCTGCTGGAGGCCAAGGAGGCGCGGCCTGACGGCAATGAGGAGCACCCAGAGGTACGGATTGCCAAGGCCCGCTACGTGGACTTCAAGGTGGCGCAGCTGGCACAGCTGGAGCGGCTGCGGGCTGGGCTCCTGCGGCAAAAGGAGCGTCTGGAGACGGACGTGCAGAGCGAGCGGAAGGCCCTGGGTGTGCTCCTTCATGCCCATGAGGAGCACCAACGGCAGGAGGCAGGCTCCCAGGATGTGGCCAGGCTGGCGCAGGAAAAGGAGCGCATCTCGCAGGCGGATCAGTGGCTCCGCTACAAGGAGCGGCAGCTGGAGCGGCTGACACAGACACGACTACCTGCTTTGGAGGAGGAGCGTCGCTCCGTGGCGGAGATCTTGGAGCGGGGCCCTCCGGGCCTGGACAACGCCCTCTACCAGGTGGAGAAGGAGCTGGAGGAGAAGGAGGAGCAGCTGTCGCTCTACCTGGCCAGTGCCGACCAGCTGCAGCAGCTGCGGGAGACCTACGAGTTCACGGCCAACGTGGCCCGACAGGAGGAGAAGGTGCGCCGCAAGGAGAAGGAGATCCTGGAGTGCCGCGAGAAGCAGCAGCGCGAGGCCCTGCAGGAGGCGGTGGCACGCCTCGAGCGACGGCACTCCGCCCTGCAGCTCAGCTCCACCCTGGAGCTGGAGCTGGAGGAACAGAAGCGCAAGCTCTCCGGCCTGGACCTTTCCCACAGCCAGGCGGGGCTTCAGGCCAGCTTGGAGGCGGAGCACAGGACCATAGAGCTGGACAGGGAGAGGTGGGTCTACGTCATTGGATGAGTGGAAACTGTCCAGACCCTGGGGGGACCGTGTAAAAAGTCACATCTGAAAAGGCAGCAGAAAAATGTGTATTTACATTTACATTTAGATATTTAGCTGATGCTTTCATCCAAAGTGAGGCAAATAGCTCATTACAAACATGCTGTCGAGGAGTCAGTGAGGCATAAGTGCAGCTAGGCTGAGCTTCCAGTGAAAGCCCAGGTACAGCTAGGCTGAGCTTCCAGTGAAAGCCCAGGTACAGCTAGGCTGAGCTTCCAGTGAAAGCCCAGGTACGGGTGTAAGCAGGACTGGAGCAGGAGCGACACAACAAGTAACAAATCAAGAACCTAATAAGACTATTTAAGGACCAGAAGTTCAAAGTAAGAACATTCAGGGAACGTAAAAAAGCATGAGGCTCATAGAGGATGTTGTATTGTACCATTTGATCTCCGGCTTCAATGTTTCCCAACCCGATCCTCGTTTTTGCTCCCTGCCAGACGTTCCACGTTTTTCTAAAAATGTGAACTACCTGACGGTCCCCGAGGACCGGGTTGGGAAACACCACTCTAGCAGTCTGCATTTCTCCACAGATCATTTGGTCTTCAGTCTAGGTCTTCAGGCTTGCCAATGGCATATTCACCGTGGTTTGTGCTTGCTGATGCTATTGGTTGCTGCTCTGGAAGCTTTCACGGCACTCCATATTCACATGTTTAACAGCTGAACATGCGCTAGTGCAGCAGAGGTTAACGGGCTTCCCCAAGGCAGTGCGAGTAAAGGCCGCAACGGCATCGCACCTGAACCGTGTGATTTCCTGAACCGCTGGGCCTCGCCGTGTGCATTAAGTAACGCTCAGAGCTGATTTGCCTCCTAGTCAAGGGCCTGTTTATTTGTTTGTTTTTTTTTGCCCAGCTCTCCCTTGGGCCAGCTGCACAGTCAACGACCCGGTGCCCCATGTTGTCGGGGGGGAAAAAAATGCTAATTAACTTTACGGTTATCGACTTCCCTCAGGTATCCGCTGACTTAATGCGGCGTAACTTGAGAAAATCGGCGGGAAGAATCATTTCCTCTGAGTTCCAATTTAGCTGAACGTACAAGTATGAAATTTCGGCAGTGCGAGGTTTGCCTAATTTACCTTGTCGGCTTCTAATTGGAATACAGTTTAAATTGAGCTCCCTGTAGAGTTTGAGTTTTTTCTCCTTTCTCCTTCATCCTTTATTGCCCGAACAGGCAGAGGAAATCACTCCGCGCGGAGAGAATAACCGCTAAGGCACAGGTCGCCATTGCATGTTTGTTTCGACGGGCAAATGCTGCATAATCGATTGTGACCGATTGTGAATATGGGCCCGCAGAGATCGGTCTCTCAGAATCGAATCCCGTTCACTACACCAGAAGGTGGGGGTTCAGAAGACACCAACTCCCCCGGCTGGTCATTTCGCACACGACTGCCCGTTTGAAAAGGAGTTCAGCCCCCCCCTTCCCCCTTCCCCCCCCCCCCCCCCCCCCGAGCCTGGCCCGAATCTCACCACCTCCAAGCTAATAACTGCGAGCTGGTCCTGAAGCAATTCCAGTGCTCGCCAGTGTGGGGAAGCAATTAAAAAGTCCAATAGGATGTTAGGTTACATCTCTAGGTGTATGGAGTTTAAGTCAAGGGAGGTGATGCTATGATTATACAATTCTTTGTTAAGATCCCACCTAGAATATTGTGTGCGGGTTTGGTCACCATACCTTAAAAAGGACATTGCTGCCTTGGAAAGGGTTCAATGTAGGGCTATGAGAATGATTCCTGGTCTTAGAGGAATGTCTTATGAGGAGAGGTTAGCTGAGCTGAATCTGTTCAGCCTCGAGCAAAGGAGACTAAGGGGGGATATGATTCAGGTATATAAGATTCTAACAGGTCTGGATGCTGTTCAGCCAAATGGCTACTTCAATATTAGTTTAAATTCTAGAACTTGTGGACATAGGTGCAAATTAGCGGGAGAACATTTTAAACTGAATTTGAGAAAACACTTCTTTACACAGCGTGTAGTTAGAGTATGGAAAAGTCTTCCTGTTCTAGGAGTGCAGGCTAGAACCCTGGGTTCCTTTAAATCAGAGCTAAATAAGATTTTAACAACTCTGAGCTATTAAGTTCTCCCCAAACGAGCTTGATGGGCCGAATGGCCTCCTTTCATTTGTAAATTTCTTATGTTCTTATGGAATTACCCCCTATGAAACAAACCTAGGTGACATGGTGGCCCAGTGATTAGCACTGTTGCTTACCACCTCTGGGACCCGGGTTCGAGTCTCCGCCCGTTTGCACGTTCTCCCTGTGGGGTTTTCTTCGGGTACTCGGCTTTTCCCCCATAATCCAAAAACTTGCTGAGATTAATTGCAGAAAGCAAACTGCCCATGCGTGTGCCCTGCGATGGGTTGGTGCCCCATCCTGAGTTGTTCCCTGCCTTCCACCCATAGCCTCCTAGGCTCCGAACCTCCTGTGACCCAGAACAGCACAAGCAGTAACATAAAATGGATGGAAACAAATCCAACACATTACCTGAGATCTTTGGGGAAGCGGAATTCAACTTTCCCATAACGGCTCCAATTAAGAACAATGTGTCCTTTGAAATTGATGGGGAAGCGAAAACTACTAAGCGTTCTCGTTCTCTGACAGTACTAATGAAGAACCACACCATTATAACTCGTCGCGTTTACTCCTAATGCCCTAAAGATGAGAGAAACTCATCTATTCCCCCCTCCCCAAAAAATCACTTATACTCCATCTTTCGGAAAAGGGGAACCACAAGATACTCAGGATATATATCGTACACACAAGTGGGTGAGCTCTGCGGGCCAGCATGACAGCACCGAGCGGTCTAGCCAGCAGGGCCAAGCCCGATAAATGGCGCCGTTTGCCGAGTCGTAGCCACCCAGTGGCAAGAGCCCTTCGGGGACGTTTACGGAAGTTCAGACTGCAGCGGCAACCGTTTCCATAATCGCTGATCTGTCCCTTCCCGCCGATGTCAACATCAGTCAGTCTGCATGTGATTAAAAAGAAATCAGGGGTATATTTGAGTACAGATTTACAGATAGGCAGAGAATGCACAAAACCACTTTAGTGTGCATTTTAATCCTCAGATGATCGGTGTATATGGCCAAAAGTATGTAGACACCAGCTTGTCCATCATTTCATTCAAGAAATAAGGGTATTAATGTTAAGCCGGTCGGCCCATTGTTACTATAATAGCCTGGTCTCTTCTGAGAGGGCTTTCCATTAGATACTGGAACACTGCCACTGGGATTTACTGCCTTTCTGATTGGGTATTGATGTTGGGTGATCAGGTCCCTTTCTGTGAGCTTGTTCCCAGACATATTGACTTTAGTTGACCAGGACAGCTCTAACAGGGCAGAAATTCGGCAAGCTGACTTGTGGGAAAGCTCGCGTGCTACGATAGTGTCAAGTGGATGGTCACTAACCTCTTCTGTACAACCACCCAATCTGCTTATAATGTTTGCTGCATGATATTAATATATACCTGTGTCAACAATGGGTTTGGCTTAGACAGACAGACAAAGAGACCCTAGTGAAATTTGGGCAATTCCTCCAATTAATAGGAGTGTCCTTATACTTTGGTGTAGAGGTGGTGGAATTTTATCGATTAATTCGAATTTACAGTTCAGGACGATGTGTTTTTATGAAAATCTATTTTATTACTTATTTTACACGCGAGCACCAAAAACGGAACGTTCTTCACAGGTAAATTAGCGCGACGCACCCAAACACTCTAGCGGATTCACAAACACGGCAATGGTTCGGTTTTGCGCCATCAGACACAGATCAAACAGGTCCTCGTTGCAAAGTCTGTTTAAAAACTGTTGCAATCAAAGGAAACAGCACGACAAATTTATTCCAGCACCTAAAGCAGAGGCACGCAGCGGAGTGGGAGAAGTGCAGCTCCCAGCGAAATGAAAATAGTCGCAGCACCAGCACAACATCCAAAGTTAAGCAAGCAACCGTCCCTGACACGTTTTTGAACTGTGTGCCATATGATAAGAATGGGCCATGGTGGAAGGCGATAACAATGCTGTCGCGATGTATATTGCAAAAGACATGGTGCCCAAACATACTGTGGAAAAGCCGGGATTCATTAACATGCTAAAAGTTTTTAACAAGTTTCTAAAAGTGTTTACAATGGCGTGGTCTGCCATCTCACTTACAAGCATCTCTTTTGGCTTGCCAGATTGCACTTTAACTCTAAAGTAAAAACAAAAATAAAAAAGTTAAAACTTGTTTGAACCATTTATTTGTCATCTGTAGTTTGATTTTGAGTAGGGGAGGGGGAAATCGATTAAATCGAAAATCGGATTGTGAAAAAAATCTGAGATTTTATTTTTATGCCATATCGCCCAGCTCTACATTTATTCAGCCTAATATTTTCCTGGTGCAATAAAGACTTAAGACAGCAACCTTTGTGCTACAATTAGCCAACTTCATTAACCTCTAATCTTCCATATAACCATTGCTAAGACACGGCATTGTTCTAATATGGAAGAATTAAGTTTAGTAAACGTTTTGCACAAGGCAGAAACACCAAAACTTTATGCAAAGAGAATCAAAGACAATTAGTGCTTTGGGTGTTTTAACACAGGTCGCGATCCGGTCGATCTGGAGTTCTTATAAATTTTTGTACCCATTGCTTCTCCTGGACCAACGGTGCCCCCAAGCACAGAGTGATCTCATTTGCTCCCAAAAAAGCCACACTTGCCCTATGTATCCCGACTCCCTTAGCCTGGAAAATAAACATCGTATATTGGACACCTTGGAATTCCGCTCGAAAAGTCGAGGGGGAAAAGAGATCACCTTTAATTGTGACAGTTTAGCGAGTACCAAGGGTCCAACAGAGGCCTTCTGTCTGGTTTCTGTGGTAACCATACAGGAACACTAAAAAAAAAAGAAAAAAGATTGTTTTGACAGGCGTCCTAATTATTAACCTTTTCAATGGGTCCATTATTAGAAGGAAAAAAAACCCACAAGCGCAGGGTTGACACGGCTCATATTTTCACAGCATGCTGGGCCAGTAAAAGCCACTCCAGTGAGGGATACTACCAGTCTCTTAAATAAAAAGTGGGGTGGGGGGGGGGGGGGTTGGTTTACGGCAGCAGCCCAGCTCCAGTAATACCAGGGAGCTGTGGTTATGGGATGGCATTGGCATGGTTACCGCATTTTCGCGATGCTTACTCACTGGGGCAGCCGTACGCTGGCTATACACAGTGTCACAAAGGAGATGAGCCTTGCTAAGCACTTTTTTTCCCCAGGGGAATGGGGGGGATGTCCCCAACCCCCATAGAGCCACCGCCGGGTGATGTCGGTTTCACGGCTGGAATGACCGCGGTGATTTTCCGCTGCTGGATCCTGGAGAGGCCCCTGCCAGTGAGGGGGGGGGCGCAGCGCCGCATGCCGGCGAGCCCAAAGAGAGGGACGCGGATTCAGTCGGTCACTCGCTCGCACACGGGGCCACAGCGGAGCGGTACAGCGATTGTTTGTTTGGGTCACGTTCCAGATGAAAAGGAGGTGGGGGGGTGCGCTGTGATGCTATCCACAGGCAAAGCTGGCGCCGTGCACTGTGGGAGGACAGGCGGCATCTCAGGGGGCGCTAGCGAGCCAAAACTCCAATACGTTTACAGTCACTGAAACGTCAGAGTGACAGATAGGAGAGAGAGGGAGCCGTAGTACAAGGCCGTGAGTCAACCACAGAGCATGACACTGTAACTGAGCAGCAGGAAGGGGGGGGGGGGGAATAAAGAGCCTTCAAATATCCTCCCACTCATGGGGAGTCGAAAACCCATACAGACTCCAGCTGAAAGCACGCAGGGCCGAGTCAGGGACGGAAGCTACTATTAACCCTGCCAGGACCTCATTACCCTGTGCAATCCGAACTCACTACATCACATTACAGGCCTCCTTCAGCCTAATTAAACACAGCAATTCCAGATATCAGTCCAGCTGGGTAATTGTTTATTGAAAATGTTGAAAAATGAATATGAAAAAATAAACATTTTTGATTACACAACTACAGCTAATGTTTGGGATGCCAACCCATCGCAGGGCGCACACACACACCTTTTACACCTATGGACAATTTGGTAGCAATCAGCTCAGCATGTCCTTGGACTGTGGGGGTGTCATAGCGTACCTGGAGGAAACCCCACAATGACATGCGGAGAACATGCAAAATCCTCACACATGGAACCAGGGCAGAGACTCGAACCCCAGCCTCAGAGGTGTGAGGCAACAATGCTAATCTCTGCTAATGTTTATTCAAATCTTCAGTATTCAGCTAAAGGTTGGGGCTTCAAGTCATGTCAGGTGGGCTTTGTCATACCATCCCTACACCGGTATAAAGCAGCACAAAATGGCGTTTCACCAGGACCACAGTACAGGGGGAGGGGTTTCAAAACAATGGACAGGGGACTCGACACAAGGGTTCAAATGCTGCTTCTGCTGTGTGTGTGTGTGTGTGTGTTGCATGATCTGCCATGGTACTGTGTGTTTCCTCCTGCAGTCCTGCCCGCCGGGGGGAAAACCCCAGCCTTGAGTTTCCCAACCCGGTCCTCGGGGACCCCAGCCAGTCCATGTTTTTGCTACCTCCCAGCTCCCTACCAGGAACAGAGAGGAGGCAAAATCATGGACTGTCTGGGGGTCCCCAAGGACTGGACTGAGAAACAATGCCCCAAGCTGCCTGGGATTGACTGCAGGTGTCTGTAGGACTGAATAAGTACTGGATTAGTACTGGATAAGCAGTCGGAAGAAGGATGGATGTTCAGTTAATTACAAAGCTCTGGTAGCATACACTGATAATCAACTTTTCTTTTGAGACTCCACATGACAACTCAAATAAATGTAAAAGATCCAATTCAATATATGCACTAAAGTCAGTACTAGCAGCAATGTACTAGAGGATAGATTTAAATGATGCACTCCTTTGTAAAATGGGTTGCTTTTAGAAACTGTGACAATGTCAATAATAATAGTAATAATAGTAAAATTATTAGATTAACTGGTACAGTAACTGACAGACAAAGCGTCCATTGTTATCTAGGATAGGCCTCAAAGGATACAATATGAAAAGGTATTCACTTTACAATGTTCCTCACTGAAGTTTCCACCACAGTTAAATTGGTCAATTAGCACATTTGCCATAATTTAAACATATGACTGGTGATACAGCTCCTTCTGTAAAACAAATGGCTCTTTGTCTCCCCCCCCAATGTCAAACTCAGCTGCAGGACCAGGACATCACATTCAACATACTATCCCAAGGGTGGCGATACCAAGGTCCCGGTTCAAAATAAAAGCGCCTGTGAAAAGATTCAGGTTCTCCGCCCGGACGAACGGCAGAGGGGTTGGGTGAAAGCGAGGTTCCCCGCGCCTGCCTCTCACACTAATGTAACCCCCTGCTCTCCACACATCCCGAATGGGAGAACAAGATTCACACTCCCCAGCCCCTACAGGCAACCAAGTTAGTAGACGAACAAACAAGAAAGCCCTCAAAAACAAAGCAATGCAGTTTATTAACATAGAACCTAGCTGAAGGTGATATTTACCCAGGCAGTAACAGTACAGCACTCATATTTTAAAATTGTAATTAGATTATTTTGGTAATGAGGAAAGGGCAGTACTCTTATCTGTTACTTGAAGCACATAACACATGATCCTCAGAGACCTTTTACAAACAACTCCAAGTATTTTCCATGCTCCAAGAATGAGAAAGTCAGCAGAGCGCACTACCGTAACTCGGTCGGCCGGATATACAAATCTGAGCAGCTCTCAGCAAAGCAGCCAAGTTCAAGTTGGTTTTATGCATGAATCACACCGAGTTTCTCACTTATGTGCAGATACGGAGGGGTGGCTCAACAGATAAGGATGCCGTGTCTGTTTTCGGAAGGTTTTAGGTTCAATACCTGTGGCTGGGAGAGTGATTTCACTGCTGGGACACTGAGCGAGGCCCTTAATCCCAATTGCTCTCAAACAAAATAAAAAAAAGCATCTGCTAGATGAATAAAAGGTAAAAAGCCACAATAAACAAAGACTGTAAAGCAGACCACAGCAGCTGATGATAAATAACGATAAACAACATATTCAGATGTTGCTCGCTTTACGACGTGATAGCAATGCACATAAAGGAGTCAAACTTTGAATTTTGATCTGTTCCCGGGGTAGTGAGGTGCCATAAAGTGTTTTTTTGTTCTGTCAAATCCATGTAAAATCTTTTCATGTTTTCGGTTACTTACTCTTCAATTACCTACTGGACTCGTATTTAGTTACAGTAATTATTTACTTAGTGACAGTAGTTATTTACTTGTTTATTCATCATATTCGACTTGCGAAATGATCAACATACGGTGGGTTCATGGGAGTGTAATCCCATCAGGAGTGGAGGAGCATCAGCAACTGTAGTAAGATCGTTGTAATAGCAAAGAGTGGGAGATGTTTTCGGGGAAAAGGAGATGAAAAAAAATTGCAAGAGGATGTAAACATGACCCTATCAGAGCGCCTAGGGAAGCCTGCAATATCTCACTGGGGACAGCTGCACGCAGGGTTGGAGTGTAGAGGCTATTTCCAGGGGAACCAAGGATCCGTGGGAAAGTCAAGTGACCTTACCTCCGAGGGTCTGGCCCCGACATGCAGGAGGAGGAGCCCGAAGGTCCACTGGTAGGTGCTGTGGGCTGCCAAGGTGCCAAGTTCCGTGGGACCTGGGGGCCTTCCGCCAGACTCGGCCCCCCGCGGCCTCCCGCCCATGTGTCCCGACGGCAGCTTCTGCACGATGGCGCGAGTGCCTGTGCAGATCAGCTTCCTCACCGGCACGTCGTGCTTGTTGAAGCGGCGGATCAAGATGGTGGAGCGGTCCTTCTTGTGCCGCAGGAAGCTGCCCGCCTGCGGGCTGCCGCCGCCGCGGCCGGCGCTGCTTCTGGAGCTGCCGCTCGGCTTCGACGACGCCCCCGTGGGACTTTTCGGCTTCTGGCTAGACCTTTCCGAACCGTAGTAGAAATCCTTGGGACGGTGCCTGGCAGGACCCGCATTCCTTCTCAAGCACGTCGCCGAATTCCCTGTCCGGCCGCTGGACAGCCCCCCTGCAGCGACACGCACAGATCCTTCTGGCAAGTGGTCTCTCCACACATCTCTCCAATGAGGGACCACTCTGTAAGAGGGGTCTGGCTGACTCGGGGAAGCCCCCAAGCAACTTGCTGTTGGCATCAGCCCTGAAGGGGGGGCCACATCAAGGCGGCGGTTGACCCCATCCTGCCCAAGCTCATCGGCGGGCTCTGTGGCGAGAGTGTTAGCATCTTGGCAGACCCCGCACATTTCCACTGGGTGTTTGCACGCCAGCATCCCTGGCCCCTCCCTCCAGTGGGCACTGTGGACCAGGTCTATTTCCACGGTAGACTCCCTCTGGCAGTTAGGGGAGGCCGAGTCAGATGGCTCTCCTTCTGGGCTGCCGCCAAGGGGGCACAACTCTCTTCTGCCCCCTACTGACGGTGCAGATGTCCCTCGAGTGTGACCCGCTCCACTGGGGCCAGAGGCAACGCACAGGACAGCGAGGTCCATGCAGGACCCTGCGGAACACCGTCACGCCGCAGACCTGAGCCCGACGACGGTAGGAATGCCTGTGAACCTCAGATGCCTGGCTGAAATTCTTGAATCCCCCAGAGAAAAGTGTGTGTGTAGTGGGGGGGAGGAAAGGGCAAGAGGTGGGGAAAAGGCGTCAACAAGCTAAGAAGTCCTTCCAGCTGAGATAACCAAGCAGTGGGGAAACAGTCCTGGCTGAAGCAGTGTCTTTCCTGAGCAGGTTCCCCGGCTGTGCCGCTCGCATGTCACCGCGACGCCGGAAGCCCCGGCTAAGTCCTCCTCGAGGCCGCGGGCATGTTTAGCCAGTGGGGCCCAGGGGGCGGTAGACTGCGGAAACACAGGGGAGACGAGAGATGCGAGTTAGCGAAGCGCGGATGCGACCCTGACGCCGGCTCAGCTCAAAGCTAGAGGGTCTCATCTAGGTGGGAATCACATAGAACACTTTGTACCGTAACGAAACCTCAGCACATGCGGGACACAGTATTTTCAGTAGTATTTTCCCATGGACACACACACACACACACATTTGGATTCATATCTTTATGAGGACGCTCCATTCATGTCTATAAGAAAAACCCTAATCCCAACAATGACAACCTTAATCTCTACCCAGCCCTAACCGTAACCATAAGCAACCAAATTAAATACAAGACTTTTGGCATTTTTAGTTCTTTTGATTGCAGTCAGATTTTTATAAAAATGAATTTCCCCTTGTGGGGACCGAAAAGGTGGTCCCAGCAACAGGTTTTTATCACATCGTGAGGACATTTGGTCCCCACAATATAATATGACCCACACAGACATATTACGTCTTCAGATGGCAAGCAGAAACCTGTAAGTCAGGAGGAAAGCTTCACAGCAAAGGCGACAGGATTGGAAACCCCAGCGTTGGAGGTGTGAACCTGCGTAGCCAGGCACTGAGTCACCGTACAGACTTCGAATTCTGACCTGGGGCATCATCCCGCCCTCACATCCTGTCGCACTCTGGGCGACCTGCTGGCAGAGGTGACTGGGTCTGTCTGACAGAGGTGTTTTTTAACGGCGAGGTAAAACACACGTCTCCCTTATCCCGGCCCAGTGGCACCACGGCACCAGCTCAGTGTGCCAGTGGGTGTGTGGACAAGAGAAGGGGAGCATTTAGCCAGCGGCCTGCACACTGCCGATGCCCTATGCCGTGTCCCCTTGGCCGACGCATCGTGGATTTGCTAAAGCACTGATGCCACAAGAAGCGCCAAAGAAAAAGGGAAAAAAAAGACTCTGAAAACGTGTGGGCAGCAGGAATGCTAGGCCCCTTTACGGGGGCCGGGGCGGGCTTGTACAAGGAGCAAGGCTGTGAGGATTATGGGGGGAAAATGGATTCTGGGCTGGTTCAGTGGGACATGCAATGAAATTCCCACACCCACGCAAAACACGTCAATAACGGAGGCGGCTGGGTGAGGGGGTGGGCAAGGTCATGCTTTTTCAATCACTACACCCATGCAGACATCGTCTGTTACTGCATAAAAAGCAAAAATGTGAGTTTTACATTTCAATATCATGCTCCCTTTTTTTAAAACCATAAATCACCTCCTTCTCCAGATCGAAACAGACACACAAGCAACAAAAATGTGACTTTTTTTCGGCTAATGATCTCAACAAGTTTCTGGGACAGTTCTCTCTATATATTATTAATAATCAATTTAGCTTTTTTGCAGTCATAGCTCAGCTGTTTTGTTTTGTCCAAAACTGACACGGACGCGCCCAGCAGCGAGAAAACAATGACACCATGATGAACTCACCTCTGTAGTTACACCCGGCCCTAAACAACACACAGGATTTATCCTAACGCCGCGAGCCAGGATGGCATCCCAGACAGCATCGGCTTACGGTAGCGCAACTTGAGGCCCCGTGCAAACAGAGACACTTCAGATCCATCTGGTCGATCCTCAGACCACACACAGCCGAAGCTCCGACCTGAACCACAGCTGGTGTCACTTAGTCTTTCTACGCTACACACAAGAATCTTGCACGACAGTATTGCGTGATACACCCCCATGCTCCTGCACCCCCTCTCCCCAGTCAGACCTAGTGGTCCAGCTGAGCATTCTGATTTACACCAGGGTCAACATCACCCACACCATCTGACAAAAGCAACAACGCGCCCCTCTGCTGCTTATAATCGCTAATTAAGCCTCCCGTTTCCTTACCGAACGTTCCTCCACTCACTGTCTCCGTTCTCCTTTGCACTCATCCACCCCGATCAAAGGTCTCCCTTTCATATCGGCCTCTCGTCCGCAAGCGTATCTTGTTACGAAACGCTTGCCCGTGTCACCGGAGGAAAGGGGTGTGCATTCCACCACCCAAACAAACCACCGACCGCCGCTGGATCGGGGAGGAAATATCCTTACCTCGACGCCGAGGAGGTCTCCGCAGAGCCGCAGGTGAGAGAGCTGAATGAGACTATTTTCCATGCGATTTCCTTCCCCTCCGGTAGCTTGGGACTGAACAAACTGGCCGGAAAAGAGAGGAACATTAATGATCTCTGAGGGCTGGGCCCTCGCTGAAAGTCTGGCGAGACAAACCCTGAAAGAGTCACTTTTATTTTATAGCAGAAATACCAGCGCACCAAGCCCGCGGATTCTCTGCAGCGCTGCGCCTGTGGCACGCGCACAATTTACTGCCCCCTTTTTCTTCCCTTTTTCAGATACTGGGAGACCAGTGCTGAGTATTGTATTGAAGAAGAATTCATAACAAAACTTGTGCGCCAACAAAGGAACACTGACATACAATCTTCCCATGCACCTACTGCAAAATGGGCATTAGGTGCATGACTTACAAAGACGACACTCGTGAATTTAAATAGTGATCTGCTTTTTGGGAAAGGGCATATCTGCCTGTAAAGACCCAAGTTTCGTTTCAAATGTGATAAATACGTATGAAAGCCATAAAGATCCGAAAAAAATAAAAAAATTACCACTTGCTGCACATTCACAGGAGCCGCAACCATACAGCGTGAAAGCTATTTTAACTTTCAACATAAATCTTATTAACTAGCTAGACAGCCTGGGTGTGCCATCTTTCATATCTGGCTCCATTTTAAGTTTTTCCTGTTTGGACACCTTGAAAGGTGTGTCTTACACATATTACACAATATTTAGGAAACAGAAAGAAGGTTGTTTGCAAAACCATAACAAAAATCGTTTGAAACAATCTAAACCGATTTCAGCGTTCAACATGAGGTGTGCAGTACCATATCTTTGTTGTCATATTACATAGAGCAACCGTCCTTCTTGGAATTTTGCATGTACCACCTGCTTGTTTTTGTGAAATATCATTAACAAA
>JABJVO010000042.1:9527848-9543982 GCA_026770805.1 Boulengeromyrus knoepffleri | reverse complement strand
ATCTATCTATCTATCTATCTATCTATCTATCTATCTATCTGTCTGTCTGTCTATCTGTCCAATTTCATTATTTTTCGTATCCAAGACTTCAGTGGGTAAGGGGATATGTTTAAAGGCTGTTCAAGATACAAGCGTTTTGTGTCCAAGGCTCTTGTCAAACAACAGTCCGTCATTACAATTTTTTTAATCCCATATTTTCAAATCTGCACACTGCGCAAATTTAGTACCTGCTGGTGATAGTGGTCATTTCACACTCTATGCCCGCTCTGACCATGATGACTTAGGTCAAAACTGGCACAAATTGAAAAGTGTCAATTTGTGCCAATTTTCCACCTCGAAGCGGACTGAGCTCATTCAACATGGGGCCTGGAATACAACACACTTCCGTCAGTTTTGAGATTATGAAACTCTTATTAGGCAGTTTTATTTTTTTCACTGTTCAGTGTGCATATCCAGCGCATACCTACCGGTAGGCTAAAAGATGAGGGGAAAATTACAGGAGTTAATCTCGGTAATACTTACAGTGAAGAATTTTAATCGCTTAAATTAACGTCCCCGAGCCATTAGATATGAACAGACAACAGCCGATTAGTTTCGTTAGTTAGTCATGTATCTCATATTAATACTAATATTTATAGGCCTACCAGCCAACGAAGAACAACGAGTAATGTTCGCAAAAAGTGTCCCTGTTTAGAAAACAATAAATATTACTTTTGAATATAATTTTGAATTATTGTTAACCGTAAGACCAATAACATTTTCAAAACTATACATTATACTTATACAAATCTTCAAGAGATAGACTTCCATGGCAGTTAAACTGGCATAAATAATACCATTAACCCTTATAACAAATGGACACTTCCTAGTGAAACCAGAAAATGCATAGTCATCCCAAGGTATAGTCGCAGATGACGTTAATATCATTATTAATATTTAAAGCTTGAGCGGAAAGTTCAGGAGCACACAGAAACTTTCGAGTTTCATAAGATATTGCACCGAAAAACTTGTTCCTTACATTAAAAACAACCGCCTTGAACACAATGAATTAGCCATAGATATATAATTCGTCTTTCTAATGTTACATAACGTGCGCTTCAGCAGAAAGGTCGCCGGCTTGGATTACAGCCACCTTCTTTTAAAAACGTTTTTGTCGGTGCGATCTCTCCCGGAGAGTTTTCCGGGCGCATAGGCAGTGCGTCTATTTAAAGTGAAAGGGCGATGGCGGCGTGTCATCGAGCCGCGTTTCACTCGTGTCGTGCCGTGTCCTTAACAAGTGGGGTGACAGCTGTACCTTCCGAGACTAAACTTCCTCTTGTGTCCGCCGCCTCGGGATCACTTTCGTTCCCGCAATACTTGAAGCGATGGCATAGTTTTGCGGAGCTAACTTCTGATTTTGGGTGATCCAGGAAAGCCTGTGCTGCATCCCCATCACTTGACACATGGGACTTGCGGTCTGGGAGAATTATTATTTCAGCCGCGAGTTCTTCCTCTCCGGCAGCCGTGTGCGAAACCTGAACCCTAACATCTTCTTCTTCATTGGGACTGATGGAGAAAACCCCGTCCCCGTCATCCGCACTGGCCGTTCCTTTGCTGACAACTTCCATTTTTCACATGCAACAGGTCAGCATGGCCTGCAAGTATCTTGCTTCGCAGGTTCCCCGATGAGCAATGAACCTGGGTTAACGTTAATAAGTAACCCATGTAGCTTTGTCACTAGGCGTGTTAACTAAGTCTACCGCTAGGGGGAGAGTATGATGCCGGTAGGGCAACTATGACGTAGCACTTAGTTTTTCCCCCCGATGATCAAAACACCCTAAATGCTATTATACAGAGTTTAACAGAAGTGCATGGGATGGAAAAGTACTTTGTCCTGAGAAAAATAACGTGACTACACAAATAAATAAGCAAACAAATAAATAAATACACATTGTATCAAATTAGATATACTCCAGCTAATTATATATCTCTTACGGTAACATATATATTTCAATAGTACATTGATTTATGAATACAACTACCATAAAGCTGACATTATATAACAGTGCTTACAATTATATGCACTTCAAAAAGAAAAAGGAGGAAGTAAAACTGCATTTAAATTTTCTTTATTAGTACTATACAGTTAATACAAACAAGCAACAAAAAAATAAAACTTGGTAAGACCCCCCCACATATACACAATAACATGAACAACAACACACAACAACAAAATCTAAGCTTGCATTCCAATGTGTTAAATTCTTAAAATTACAAACGTGGTTTTAAAACTCCATATGAAATATTTCTCACTGGCATGGTCCCTCTTTTATCTACAAAAGCTTAATTTATAAATTATTTTGCTTACAACTGTAAAGACAGAAAAATGTAAACATTTTATTTGGCAGGTTGTTTTTCTCTCTTCTAAACAGGTTAATAAATAGATTAAAAAGTACATTTTGTTTGTAACGGCTGTGATTGCACAGGTACGTACGGCTTACAGTTGCAAAGGATAAGCTAACAATGGCTTTTGTTTTGTTTTTTTTAAAAAAGGGTTCAAAAGCTACTCTACAATGGTTGATAACAAAAAAGATGGATAGTTCTAGCAAGGGATTCATCTGGAAGTATTATTAGTGGATTTTATCATGCACTTAGTCCAACCAGAAGTCCATTTCCATCCAAAGAATTTAAAACTACCGCTGTTTCCAACTTGCACCTTGCCTGCAACTTTCAATTACTCAAGTCAATCATCAGATGCTCATAAATCTGAGTTTTCCCTTTAAAACTGGAAGCCAGCAGAAACTCACGGTTGTCAATGGACACGAGGGAGAATGCTCTCGGCGCCTGGATGTTGAGTTCTTGGACGTGGACGAACTGGCCTTTCTTTAGATCGTAGCGATAAACCTGGGTTAGGGAATAATCGCTTCCAAGGATGGCGTAATGCCAACTGTCGACCGAAAACGGCTGGAACACCATCGAGCCCCGCGAGGGCATGGTTTGAATCTCCGTGAACATGGCACCGTCCCACCTCATGACTTTGGAGTCCCCGATGAATCTAGTCAGACAGATATAGAGCTCGGTCTTCACTTTGAAATGCTTGACAGCATATACGTCCTCCATCTCTGGAATGTCAGTGCGTCGGTCAAACAGCTTCTGACTTTTGCTCCACTGGTAAATCACAGGCCTCTGTGAGCTGCTGCACAGGATAAGGTGGGGTTTGCCCCCGATCTCCAGGTACTCCACGTCGGTGTCGCGGTACCACGGGTGAAGAGACTGGTGGGAATAGAAGCCGTTGCCGTTCCACTTATACACGGTCGTCGTGCCCGCTTTCGAGCTGTCGGCGATGACGAAGAAGGACTCGCCGTCGATGCGAAACGTCTCCACGTCGTTGGGCTTCCTTATTTTCAGAATATCGATATCTTGTATTTTAATGAACTTGTTAGCGGAGGTGTCCCGCTTGTAAATGTGAGACCCTCCAAAGAGCTGGGCGACTATAATAAACAGCTGGTTATTCATCACCAGAGGCTTGCAGACCACAGTGGAAGTACCTACAAAAACCAATGAACATCAGAATGTATAAAATATAACCTGCTGATGGAAACATGAAGCCAACCAAAATCACCATCAGAACAACTTATGCTATGACAAAGTTCAAAAGCAGTTAAATTTAACTAGCCATGTATATCCTGCTGTTAAAAACAATTCTACAGAAACAGTTCCACCTAGTGGTAGAAATAGTGAACTAGTTTAATCCATTTTTCCCTCCAAAACTGATAAACCCATACTCACTTTCGATGTTATCGTAATTTCGGAACACCATTTCAACATGATCCCACTCCAGAAAACTACATTTTCCAGTGAAAGGCTGGGCAAAAACGACATACTGGTCACCGGCAAGAGAAAATGATTCCACTGAAATTGACTCAAATTTAAGAGACTGATAAGCAGCAAATTCTGAAAAACAAGAAAAGACAGATTCAGGTTTAGAATGGAAATTCTGCATTTTTATTGTAATCAGCAACATTTTTCACATTTACGTGTATTAAAATTAGAAATTTAAGTGCACTTTTAATCCTATACAATATACATGGGGGTGGAACTTAAGAATTTTTGTTACTGGCCACCTGCAGCCTGACGAGCAATTTTTTTACTAGCCAGAGGGCTCAGTGTTGTTTCACTCGCCCTTCATCAAAATTGCTTGCTTCAGGTCAAGCTTACGTTCCAGTCCTGAATACATGAAGAAATATACTTTGCACATCAGCTCTAAGCATTTCTAGCATTTCCGTAGGTGACACAGAGCTGACCTGACAATTATGATAAAAAGCAAAAGTCATCATGCAAATCACCTGCTGTTATGCAGTCAAATGACTGTGGCGCTAGATCGTTTATTTTTTTGCCCTGGTAGAGTGGAGGACTGGCACAATAGATCTGGTCCACGGTAGCGTTTGTGTGGTAAATCCATTCCACCAGCCATTTGAGTTTACAGTCACAGTTGAAGGTGTTGCCCCGAAGATCACTGCGTGGAAAAAAATTATATAGAAAAATACATACACACACAAACACACAGAAATATATGCATATATATATAAACACAGTTTTGATAAGCATGTTCACAAGTCCAGTTCCTGTGAAGGAATATGATCAATAAAAAATTTAAAAATACCTACACTTTTGTTAAAGCTTCCATTCCCTTGAAAACATCTCTGGGCAAAGTCTGTAGGTTGTTGTAGGCCAAGCTCCTTATAACAGCAGGAGATTCATTATTAGTGTTTAGTTGGTATGAGACGCCCTATTCATTTCCTGGGCACGATAATATTGCCACACCACACTGTATTTTTTGTAATGGGAACTTAGCTTCGAAGACTGGTTGATTTTACAGTGATTTATATGTACAAAAAAAGTAATATAAATCACTGCTTAGTAACAGAATGCAAACAAACAATCTGAGTTCATACAGACATGCCCCAAATCCTATGAATACTAACAGTACTGGAGCACTCCCCGGAGAACATATTTCAGTGTGAACATTTCGATTTCGGCCTGACACCTGGTGGCCATCAGCCAGCATTGTCGTTCCTACACTGTGACACATCACGGCAATAGCGTGTGTATTTTTATATTTTGCCTCTTCAGCTTCAGTGTTCCTTACTGTGTTTATGGATCACATAAATCATTTCATCAACTGGTGCTCCTCCATTATGAAATAACGCAAACGTTGTCCAAAAACAGTCAAAGCCAAAAGAAGTAATTCATCCATTCAGACGAATGGAAATTGTCTGTAATGAACGATTACGAATGCATGTTTTTTTTTTTTTTTTATCCGTTCATTTTCCATAATCATCTATGAAATGCGGGATCACAGAGTCTGGAGTCTATCCTAGGAACCAAAGCACACTCCCTGGATGGAACTCCAGTCCATCACAAGGCGCTCCAACCGAAAAAGGGACATTTTAAAGATGTTATTTCCCTGAACTTTGAACGTAGGGAAGAATTACTCTGAGAAATCTCAAAAACAGAGAGAACTTGCATACACGTGGCACATTTTTAAATATATTTTGAAGAGCCCAGGATCATTTCCATCCATCCATCCATGCATCCACCCACCCACTTTGAGGGTTATGGCTGTAGCATACCAAGCAGGTCAGACTAGAGCTCTTGTTCCAAGTCTACAAATTTCTATCTCTTTCTGGGGGATATCCAGATGTCCCCAAGCCAGAATAGTTTGCAAAAGAAGTTTTTTTCCCCCTAAGAACTATTTAAATTGTACTGCTTTCTCTTCTAGAAATGAGAAAAGTGGCTTACAGATGTAAAACAGCTGAAACAACCAAACTACAGAGCATAGATAATGAGTAACTAGACTGACCTTGAATCGAAAGTATGAAGCTAAAATATTTCTTGACAAAGCTATTTAATCAGTGAAATGGTCAGCTTCTGGATGCAAAGGATAAAGGGCTATAATACTGAGTACAATAACATATATCAAACTCCTAAAATAAACACCTATTATATGTTTGATATATTAGCCAATGTGAAGGTCATTCGCTTGTTATGTTGGAACACTCTTCCAGGGATTCGCATTTAAAAACATGCAGTCATCCCAGAAAAGCAGAAAACGAATCCGAATCCCAGCAGTCGATAGGCCGACGCTTTTTGCAGCACGCCGGGAACAACAACAACGCTTCTGCAGAGGAGACAATGCCCTTGTAAATGCAAAATGTCTAAAAATGCCAGTCAGTGTCTGAAGACTGACAGACATCGACGCAAATGCTGCTGAGAGGCACCTTCATGCTCTGGCAGAACAACGGCTCTGCAGACACTGAGCGCAGCGGGCGTTCGGCGTTTGCTCGAAAACGGGAACCTTTAATAACGCCCTGACGTCATTGTGTTTACCGAGAGGTGCACACAGCACTTAGTCTTGATGGGAGGTCCCCATCTCTGATTGGCTGTCTGCTCCGTAAGGCTTTTTTGGCCTCAGAGAACGGCGTGTTAATTTAAGCCATATCAGCTCTGACGGCGCCTTCTGTCGGGACTAGTGGGCGCAAGCTGTGCTCGTGTTGTGTAACAGAGCTAACGCGCTTCCCCCATTCAGCAGCAGCAGCTGAGAATGCCTCACATGTCAACATTAGTGCCCCCAGCTCTGTCGCACACACACACACAAGGCAGACACATCGGCGCCTTTTCGTGGGGACAATGCGCGAGCGACAGTAACGAATAGAGAAGAGAAGAAAGAGGAAAGCAGAATGAAATTCTTGGAGCAAAAGCAAATTTCAACGGGTTGCCCAATCTGCAGACACAAAGGAGATAGTTGTCAGTTGCCCGTCAGCTGGAAGATATGCAGTGGGGAAGACCTTTCATAAGACTCCAGTGACTCATCTGATGTTTTTTTGTTATCACGTCACTGGTGAATTTCTCCATTTTGTGGTCCATGTCTCAATTTGTTAATAATAAATAATCACACTCCTTTCTACAAATCAGTTTTTCGGTTGCTGTTAACATATGCAAATATAAATTTCAGAATAATAAACAGGTATTCATATGGAAGGTTGAACTGCAAAGTAACACATCAAAGAAACCAAAAAAGGTTATAAGTGCATAATGAATATTCACAACAGCTGTGATCTTTAAAGTATATGTCCTGGGCCAATGTACACCATAGCAATGTTACAAATATTAACACTGAAAATGAAAGAAAATCAAATACTTACAAATGTATTAGAGACTTTAGTCCCCTGAAAGCGAAAGGTGATATGGATTTGATTTTGTTGTTTTCAATAAACCTGGGGGAAAATAACATCAGTTAGGTTGATGAAATACATTTTTAACATACTGCATTTTAATCTGAAGTGCCGGTTCACTCACAAGTATTCCAGATGGGGCAGGCCAAGGAAAGCATCTTCGTTTATAGAATCGAAGGAGTTGGCTGTGAACAATCTATAACAGAAGAAAAATAGTATTGAATAACACTGATATTTTCTACAGGTTTGCCTTCTATTCCACACCAATTACCTGCAAATCTACACCAAATTCTATCCTATGGTTTTTGGCCTATTTAAATGTTCTTAATAATACTAAAAGTGGCAAGAAATGCAAATGTGCATGTTGTCATATTCATAGTCCTCACAACGATGAAAAAAAAGTTGCATAGTGTAAGAAAAAAACTGTATTAATTCCACAGTGAATGAAAACGAATGAATCATCTCAATACAAATACGTGATCGCTCTGCTGACCGCCGATAAAGCACAAGTTTCTGAATGAACATGTCAGGAAATGGCGATGCTTCTGGTCACTAGCAGATTTATAGTTTTCAAACAAAGGGTGCTTGAAAACCTGATGAGGTTACATGCCATAAATGCAACACAATCCATTTAGATTAACTGCCCGAACAGTTTTCCTAGTAGGATCTCATAATGTTTCTGTACATTTCTAATGTGTCTTTATGTTTACGCTAAGGTTTTTTTTTTTTTTTTACTAATTTATTTATTTAGATATCATCCTGGAATCATACTTCTTTTGGAAGTCGTTAAAGCAGAGGATAAGACACGCAGACTGCCTCATCCAAAAATCAGCGATTAATAGATTGCGATTCTGCGCATAAATGGCCAAAGACTTACTCATCTGATGGCTCCACCTAGCGGAATATGCGGAGTGTAACACTGCTGCAGTCACTAACCCGGCGTAACGCTGAATCAATCACGTCCATGGTAAACTGCCATATTCCTTCATACAGGGCGTGTAAGAAATACCAAATAAAAACCATGCAAAATGCATTAATAAGAATATGCTGCCCGAGGGCGTTGTTCATAGTGGACTTTAATCCTATACCAAGTGCAATAAAATCCAAGTCTATGACGGCGTTTCTAAATCCCTGTCAGATAGATTTTACATCTCTTTCAAAGGAGGTTAATAAAGAAGGCTAAATATTTACATTAACCCAGTGAATGGTTTCGCTTTTGAGTAGTCGGAAAGACTGAAAATATGCAATCACTGGCTGCCAACCGTTAGAGGACTGGGATGCACCGTAACACAAGGCATGCACCTGCGCTTAGGTATGATAAATACAGTCCTATGAGGGAAGGCCGACGGGTTAAGATGGGCGTGGTCAGTAACTCTCCCCCAGTCCGCTTTTTGCGTTGTGTTCCTGTATTCAATTCATTAGTTATAGACATCAGATTATATTACCCAGTCCTGGTAGCTGTGAATAATTAAGCGGGCCTCTTTCCAGTCAAAAAATATATTTTTTTAACTTGAAAGAGCCACATTGCGCAATGTGAATGTATGAGGCTTTGTAACAATAACATTTTATGTATCCAACCGCTGACCAACTTTCCCCCCTTCAATCTCACATTCTTGATATTCTTTTAGTCATTTCACAAACGATATTTCACCCATCTATTCATCCATGTACCAAATCGATCATTTTCACTACACTGGTTAGGGTTCCAGTAATATGTTCCTCTTTATGAGCAGACAAAAATAAGGTTGGACCAGTTCATGAAAAGTTGAAATTCATGTAACATAATCTATATAAAAGAATGAAAAGGTTCTGTCTGACACGCACAAAGTTTCTAAGTGTTATTCTTTATTTGTCCAAGTGCATGGATTTATATTTAATATAAAAATATCTAGAATGATTTGATCTAATGGAAACGTAATGCCAGAAGAGAATACATTTATATTTTTGTGAGTCACAGATAGAACACGATTAGACATTAAAATCCTAACTCCAACGTAACAGTCTTTGTTTGACAACACCATAATCTACTGCTCACTTTGAAGTCTCTAAATTAGATGCGTCCTTGGATTGCTGTTTTCATATTTTTATTGCTATTTTCTATACTGTAACCGGTTTCGGTTTTATGTGGGGAAAGATCGATTACCTGGTGATTGTGGTAAACCGATAAAAATCGAACTGTTTAAATTATTTTTGTTATTTGACCGTTTAAGTAGGTTGCTGCATGTATAAAATGATTATGTTATGGTCAGTGTGAAACGCTTATAAAACGAAGTACTCTGAAATTCAAATAAGCTGTGTTTTTGCTTTTTTTAGTAGCATATGCAGTTTTAGACTGCATTGCATACCTTTAATACCTTTAGATACTCCCTTTCAAATCCGAGTTAACATTATGAACCAGGATAATACAGAGCCGTCTAAAACGGTCGGAAGGACTAGTTACTGAGTCCGTGCTTTGTCCGCTAAAATATGGCGATCATCAGTTAAAAACAGAGAACTAGCTGTCTGCAGAGCATGTGCTAAATTAGACTAAATTAAACATTTTAAATAATAAAAAATTACTCACAGGAGCTGAAGAGCTGGTGTGTGTACGAAGCTTCCTTCTGGGATTTCGCTGAATCCAGATTTCACAAAAGATCTTATAAAAAAAGAAAGTACCAATTCACATGAGGCAACATTATTTTATGAACAAAACTGTTTAGTCAACTGCGTTATTCACATCAGTGGTACTCAGATAACGTATCAAAGGGTTATAGTAGAAAATAAAGCAGATATAAACAATCTCGCAGTATACAACACGAGCATGCAAGAAAACAGAAAAAATATGTACAACGAATACTTATTTTCGCACGCGTTCATGTAATATTGCATACAAAGCGGCGGCTGCTACATGCGCATTTCAGACAACTTACAATGAAACGACGTCGGAAGGAAAGCTGCGAGGAACGGATTTAATGTTTTCACACAGGGCATTATCTTTGGTGCATGTACAAGACGGTGGGCATCTGGGTTGCTTCGCTCTCTTAGTTTCTACTATAAGCAGTACAGAGGCAATCCAAAGCCAAAAAGTGTATCTTTTGAAGCTTCTGTTAGCATATCCCATCCTTTTGAACCGCTATGGTTGTAACCAGCTCGTAGAATAATCCTGCACATGAACCGGTTTCTCCGCTCCGAATATTTATTTCAGTTATTTTATTTTTTTGATGCCAAACCAGCACCCTGCTTTTTTGTTTTTGTATCTTTGCTTCTGACGCTGCCGTATAATGAATTCAGCTGAACTGAAAGCCTCGGTTAGCAGGCGTTAATCCAAGCAATTCGTCCTGGGAGTCGTTGTGTTGCAAATGCGGCGCAGAGACGGGCAATCCGCAAAACCTAAACAGAACAGTATTCAAAAAACCTGTAACAGCGGCCACAGCAAATACCACATTGGAAGAGAATAAAGGCTTATCTGTGTAGGTAGGTCAGCAGCCGAAATTGGAAGTGCACACGCGTTTGATTTCTTTGATTCGCATCGGATTGATCAGTTAATCAATAGAATACAATATTTCATGTCGAATTACGTCCAATGTGACATATTCACAGTCCTCCTCGTTTTCAAATAATGATCCGCGCAGCTATTGGCTAGACAAAAAACATGGATTCGTGTATATTCCTTAGAGAGGATCTCGCATCACTGCTATCCCAGAGGTTTTCATTTATATGGGAATAACTACGAATGAAACGGATGTAGACTGCTTATATATCTATGAGTCGTGGTGTCAAACAATAATGACGCATCACCCTTATCTACTCAGGCTGAGACACACACACACACACGTATGTATATATGATGCATGTGTGTGTGTGTATATATGTGTGTGTGTGTGTCTGTATATATAATAAATTATACATATATATATATTATATAATTAATTAATTCAATAATTCCTAGTATACTTAGATATACATAGACATATATTTTATATATGACTTTTGAAATTGTCACATTCTGATTTTAGAAGGTGAAGTTTCATTGTCATCTATTATTTCAGGATGCAACCTGTCCATGGTATTTTCCCCTTAAAAATAAAGGAGATGTACATGCCATTTAACGATGCGCGTTTTGTGTTTACCGGATAGCTCTTAGTGACCAAAATCTGAAAAACAGTGAAGTTCTTTCAGTTTTGAATGATTGCCAGAGAATTCTTCTTTTCCTTTGAATGAACGCCAGTTCAGTTACAGTACTTAACAGAATAAGTAACCTGTTGTTCGACTTTGACTAAAAAGAAGGAATCTATGCAATGCAGCATATTTTTTTGTCTGGCACAGTTTATGGGATAAATATTTGTTGGATAATTGCTCACTTGTCTTGGCTGAATAATAGTGACCTCTTAATCTAACATGCAATTCATTTAAAAATGAAAAGGAAAGCAGTAGTCCATATCTAAAACTGCTAGCAAGTGCGGCTGTACGTCGTGGAAGGCGGAGTTACACAGCGTACAGTATTGTTGTCAAACTAGACTTGGGAGTCTTGGAATATTGATATAGCCTAAATAAATATATTTTAATATATGGTATTTGCTACTATAGACCTGGATTGAATGTAATGTACTGCGTTCAATCAATCCAATAAAACGTTATGTAAATAAAAACGTAATTTAAATAACAATGCAAAATAATAGTGCAAACACATTTATTCGACCAGTGCGTCGATTATGCTAACAATGAAACGATATGATCATCATTATATAATTATATTGTAATATTTATTGCTATATTCACATATTCATAAAATACAAACGCCTATGCCGACGCACTATTTGTCTGCTCGGCAGAGTTATAAAATGAGTGAATTCTGAGGGTCGCTTAATTAAAAGCTAATAATAGTGTCTGCTGAAAACAACTGATAATAAATCAGATTATTCAGCTGTTGTTCAGAGCTGGATGATTTTGTGCAATGAGCAATAACTGATCCTGGGTCAGGTTGTGGTCGTATTGGTCCGTTTGGCGTAGTGACGTCATAAAGACGCGCCGCTATCTTTCCCGAAAACAAGGATCCCCATCGATGCGAGAAATTATGGATGCGAGTGATCTCAATCTTGTCAAGGTAGTTTCCCCTCATTGTTTGCGGTTTTGGATTCATTATATGGAGCAAAATTACAGTAATTTCAAATATTAGCACCGAGCACTGGGAAATATGTAGCAAATTCTCATAAACGCAGTACGAAGGCATCTAACTGATTAGTTCAAGTCATCAAGCCACATGATTTCTTCCCTTGTTTATCTCTGTTTATAAATTAGTAAAAATTGTATTGTTTTCTTATTGAACACGGCTAAGCACTCGTATTGTTGTTGACTTGTTTTTTGTATAACATTAGCAAAATATGTTGCAATATTGTTCTTTGTAAAATGTCAGTCGTCTTGGAATAAACCATTTGAAAGGCGATATATTATAGCTTTATGGCGACAATATAAATACACAGTGAATCTTATACGGTGGTGTGTGGAATAGCGGGTTAGAATTCTGTGCTGACGGTGATGCCATCATCGAGCCCCCGAGCAAGTGGCGCCGGACGCCGGCCGACCCTGCGCTGTGACCCCAAGCTTCGCTCAGACCTGTATATCTGTCTGTTTGTGACACAGAGAGCAAGATGGGATAAGCGAAAAGACCGCCACGGGATGAATAAAATATCTATTCTATTCTTTTCTATTTTCATTTGTCTAGTTATGTCTGTATGCATTATTTAATCTGCTGGAACGTGATAAAAGCTTTTCTCGTATGGTGTCAGTTGTATATATTTGGTCCAGTGACAACTTCTGTGGCTGTAAATTTCCATGATAGAAAAAGGATGTATGTCATATAAAGGATGTATGAGTATGTCATATAACTTGCTCCCTGTTAGACATTTGAGGCCACGGAAGTGATGTAGTTGCCTGACTTTGCACCTACAGCAGTCTATTTTAAGCAATCAAGTAGAATCAAGATGGAAACAGGAGATCTGTCGTTTTGTGTAGTGTCCATTTCTACCGCCATTACATAAGAAACCATTAGTTTAGATTAGCTCATATTATTATGCTGTTTAATTAAGGCCACTACTGTAGATATTTTTTATTGAAGCTTTTAAAATAGAACTAAATAGAAATGTATTGTTTATACAGTTAAGCTGAATATGCATATTGAACAATTCCAGAGGCTTGAATAATATCAGTGTCATACATTTTATGGCTAACGTACATTAATGTATGGTTGTATTGGAGCATCTCTTTTTCAGTGACAATAAGTTGACATATGTTCTATTGTACTGTGAGTCTGAAACTTCACATAATGATGGGCTTGTGTATAATAACATGAATCCTGTATTTTGTATAACATATAAATTGGAGAAATTTTGCAGAATTTTCATTCAGTCACAATTGAATTCATCTATTTGGTTTGTGTTAATGACTGTAACAGAGAAGAAAAAACATCCAAACCTCATCATTTTAGTCTCGTTCATGAGAATGATTGGTATGGATCAATAGATCAGTTGGTATACAGTGCTACATATATATGAAATATGATTGCGCCATATGGTCATTCTCAAGACTTTAAAATCAATGGCTAAAATATAGCAAAAAGCACTAAGAAAGCATACGTCCTTTAAGAAAATATTCAACAAGTTTTCAATGAGCTAGAGGTTTGAATGAAAGTGTTGCATATATTTTTTACTATTATTTTTTCTTTTGGAAAGTGCATCTGCAGTCTATGCTGTAGTGCTGCAGAAAGGTCATATACAGTGTCAGGATTCCAGAGCTCTGTGCTGCTCTGACCTTCAGACCTTCAGGTCCTCGAGTGTCCCTCTGGCCCCCTGGCCATGGTGTTGCATTTCCACTGCATTGCCAGAGTGCTGACTAAATAGCTGACTACTCTGTGAATCACCTCTGCAGATGACTGAACAGGCCCACATTCACCTCTTTCATTCATTAAAATTTCCACAATACTGTCAAACACAAAATAATAGCATGTAGGCTGGTTCCTGTTCTTTGATTAATACATCAGATCTTTATTGTTACTGAGCAATATTGTTACTGCTCAGATACATTGTGTGATTTTGGTTAATCTGATCTAACAACTTTTGACCACAAATTGCTTTAGTAATATTACAATCCTGTCTAAGATGAATTTAAATGTTGTCTATCACTACATCTTTCCTGTTATAATTAAAAACCCAGCTTAAGGGTAAAGGATTAGCTCCCGTTATGAAATGTGAAATAATTCTACCACCGGCTGACCATATATAGATCTAAAGCAGGACGCTACTGGCAAATGACCCTCTGTGTCTCACACTTTTCAAGGGAGCATATTTTCGCACGGTTGTTTCCCTGACACATAAACCAGCTGTTACGCCAGAGAACGCATGTTAGTAACGGCGATTTCTTTCAGGTGCATGGGGGAGGAGGGTATGACTCCGATTTCAGCGATGATGAGAACACGGGAGGGACATCCCAACATGGAAAGAAACGGTGAGTTTGGGGCGTGACATCATCACTTCAACCCAGAGACCGTTATAGCTCTTGGGCACGTCAGTTTCTGTTTGAGTATCTGAGAAGAAAATTCCAGAAAAAGATGCACGTGTGTTGCGCAGTTTTTGTTAGGAGCAGTCTGGGGACTTTTTAATGAAAGGTAATCTGCTGTTTCCCCCCCCCACAGTTCCCACAGAGATGTGTGTTTTACTTGGCTTAGTCCGCTTCTGACTCATCTCTCATGGAAACGCTCTGGATAATGCCGTTTTCTTACTCAATGTTACAGTGTTGCGTCCAAAAAACAAGAAGCAGAAAATGACTTTGCAGGCAGTAAACAGAGACTTTTAATCTCATGGCTCTCTGTAGTGGCAGGCCTGCACAAGGAGCAGTCCGAACACAGTCAGTACTGTGGAATTGGTACGCAGTGTAATGCATTAAGCACTGGTGTATACGATGGCTATAATAGGGTGTCATTCCAAGCAGATCCCTCATCGTTCGGAGCATTACTGTAGATTAACTGGGTTGATGGAATGGGTGGAACCAAACTTCTGGGCCCATTACCTACGTTAGTGTAACCGCAAGATAGATCTACGTTCACAGTCCGGTCGTTGAGTGCCGAAGGGTCAACTGTGTTCGGTTAAGTTCATCCCGCTGTGTCTATTTGATGACAGGAAACACGACGAGTTACTGCAGAAGCCGTTCCAGCAGGGGAAGCACACAAAGGTGGCCCACAAGAGCCTGGCTGCTGAAGAGTGGGACAGGTACAAGAGTCGCGTCTCAGTGCGGATTTTTGGGGATTGGGGGGTGCAGTCGGGACCCTGATCAGTGCCTGACTCGACCTGTGTTCTTTTGGCAGGGAGGAAGCCAGGAACAGACGCCATCACCTGATTTCGATGAATGCCGTATCCTCCACCACGAAATATTTTTTTTAAATTTTTTTTGCCCAATTTGAGGCTACACCCTGTAAGATTAGGGCTGCCTCAGATCTATGTAAATGAAAACGAGAGACAAGTCTTGACATAAATTTCTCGCAGCAGCGAAGGCTGTAAGTTGGGCCTCCGCTAACGCCAGAGAGGTTATGATACATTAACATTATGTAATTCCTCTCCCTTGAGAAACCAAAGTGCTGTTTACTTTAAGTGCTCATCTGTGCCAACATGCCCTACTCAGGTACATTGCCCTGCCTGCGATGCTTGAAAAAGCCTTCCTTAGTTAGCCGATAAATGGAGACCTGTTTTTATTACTGTGAGATAATGTCAGAAGAAAGACAGGCTAAACAGTCACGCTAAGGGAAGAGATTCTGGAGAAGTAAACAGCAGCGGTAAGCGGGGGGGGGGGGGGGGGGGGTGTATTTCCTGCCCGGGGGGGGGCTGGTGGGGGGCGGTTTTTTTTCCGGGGGGGGTGTGGGGGCTTGCGGAGGGGGGGGAGTGGGTTTTTTCGT
>JABJVO010000042.1:9512971-9525425 GCA_026770805.1 Boulengeromyrus knoepffleri | reverse complement strand
CAGAGTCCTGCTTCTGAGTAGTGCATTCTTCAGAGTCCTGCTTCTGAGTAGTGTACTCGCCAGAGTCCTGTTTCTGAGTATGGCACTTGTCAGAGTCCTGCTTACTGAGTACGGCACTCATCAGAGTCCTGCTTACTGAGTAATGCATTCTTCAGAGTCCTGCTTCTGAGTAGTGCACTCGCCAGAGTCCTGCTTCTGAGTAGTGTACCTGCCAGCATCCTGCTTCTGAGTAGTGCACTCGCCAGAGTCCTGCTTCTGAGTAGTGTACTCGCCAGAGTCCTGCTTCTGAGTAGTGCACTCGCCAGAGTCCTGCTTCTGAGTAGTGCACTCGCCAGAGTCCTGCTTCTGAGTAGTGCACTCCCTGCAGTCCTGCTTACTGTGCAATATTTACATACTGCTGCTGCTGCAGGCCATTCTGCCTCCTGTGTGTTTCAGATACTCCATACTCCAGCATTTCTGTCTGTATCAGTAAAATTACCCGAATGTTCTGCTTAAAATAGATTTTCATTCTGAAAGCCCATTACAACTTTCTTTGTTCAAAGATTATTGGCAGTGTGCAAAACAGAGTTTTTGGACTACTCACTCATTCCAGGATGTAAATAGGAGATTATAAATGCATAAATATTGCCTAAAATAGGACCCACACCCCCTGTGACCCTGTCCAGGATGGAGGGATAAATGGATTAACATCTGCTTTTACTTTTCTGTCCCTATGTTCTTGTTCTTCCTTTATGACTAAAGTGTTATTTTCTTTTTTCTCTTCAGGGAGAAAGAGCTGGCAAAAAAGTACTACGATAAGCTGTTTAAGGAGTACTGTATATCTGACCTTAGCAGATACAAGGAAAACAAGGTGGGCATGCAGTCCACCTTAAAAAAACTCCCCTTTTGAATCATTCAGCACTGACGTTTTTAAAAAATTCTTTACCTTGTTAAGCATGTAGAAATTTAAATTTTTAATGCATTTTACACCAGCTTTTTTGTAATATTGAAGGAGAGACTGCTGCATCAGACCTCCAGGATTGGGGATACGAATCCCGTGTGGCCTTTACATGTAATTCCCATTTTTAGTGGGTTTTCTGCAGTTGGGCTAATTGGTGTCCCTAAATCCCCCATAGTGTGTGAGTCTGTGTCCTGCCAAGGACTGGCATTCCAACCAGGATGTACCCCAGCCTCGTGCCCTATAGTGCCTGGGATTGGCTCCAGGTGCCTCTAGAACTTGGATAAGCTGTTTGATGGAGGATAGATGGGCTATTGCTGTATTTGTGACTGTTAATGCGTTCATCAGTCATCCGTCAACCTGTGTCCTATTGAGAGACGTCCGATTTTACTTATGTCCCATAAGAGCCTTAATACAATTTATTGAGAGATAATTGACATCTTGCCTATAAAAATCGAGATATACTATATGGCCAAAAGCATGTGGACACCAGCTTGTCCAGCATCTCATTACGAAACCAAGGATATCAATATGAAGTTGGTCAGTTCATTGTTGGTTAAATAGCCTCTACTTTTCTGGTAAAGATTTCCATTGTGTGTGGGAACATTTCTGGTTTTACTGCCATTCAGTTTGGGCATGGATGTTGGTTGATCAGGTCCCTTTTTGTGAGCTTGTGTGGCAGACCGCTTCACATATTGCTCTGAGATGTTTTGTCCTTCACGATCACTTCACTTGTGTTTCACCTGCATAGCTCTAGCAGGGCAGAAATGTGGCAAACTGACTTGTTGGAAAGACGGCGTCCTCTGATGATGCCAAGTGGACGGTCGCTAACCTCTCCTGTACAACAGCCACGTATCTGCTGATAATGTTTGTTGCGGGAGATTGCATGACCGTGTGCTTAATTACTCATCTGTGTCAGCAGTGTGTTTGGATTGAATAGGAAATTCCTCTGATTAATTGGGGCGTCTACGTACTTCTGGCCATATAGTGTATGTGTAGATTGACTTACGGCCTCACTTACAGAATGAAACCGTAACTGGAACACGTAAGTCGATGGATAACTGTATTTGCAGAATATGTAGTCCAGTTACAGTCCATTTGAAAATAAATACCAGTATAAATTCTTATTTTTTTCTATTTCTGTTCTTGGTCTAAAGTGGGTGTCTTAGAATGCTGACTGTATAGCAGTAATAGGCTTTGTTTTGGACCGGCATTAAATATTTTTCTTTTTGTCATTTGTGTGAGATAAAAGGCATGTATCTGTTTCTCCTGCCAGTTTGGCTTCCGGTGGAGGATGGAAAACGAAGTCGTCTCAGGAAAAGGTAAAGACCGATTTCATTGAGTTTCCTTAAAATTTGTGTTTTCTCAGTATGTAGCATCAGTGTCCATTGACTCCTTGCGGGGACTTGCCGGTAGGGATCTCGAAAAAATCACAGTAATCTAGAATGGCATAGAATTTTTTTCCTTATCAGGAAGTTCCTTTTGATTGAGTTGGGGTCTGTACCCGCCCAGACCCTCTCATTTTGAAATATGGGGCCCATGTAAATATCCTCAAATTTTACGGTTAATATAAAATGTTTATCAGACATGGGTACATTTCAGTACTGTGCTAGTTATTTTTACAGATGAAAAATCACCATTGTGACCCAAAACTGACATTTTATTTGTGCTATAACTGAAACAAAATGTTTAGATCTTTGTTCATTTGAAACATCTGTCTAAATTAAATGAAATAAATGAATAATTTACTCACCTGAAAGGAAAGATGCCTATTATAATACGTTAGCCTGACAATGATTTAAATGTGATTTAACCCCACCCAACCACCCCACCAGAATCTTATGATCTTATGTACTATGCCTTACTGTGGTAGAACAAAGGTGTCCTGTTAATCAGGGCTCCTTATGTTTTAATTTGATGTATAACAAGTCAGTGACAACATTTCTCAGTTGCACAGTTTTTTCACGAAATTTAGAATAAGGATGTTACGGGAGCTGAATGTTTAAGGTACTAATGATCTTCAGGAGGAAACACAAGCTCTGGTGTTACGAATGCGGTTTCCCTTTCATCTGGGACGCGGCCTAAGCATGCATTTCGCAGTTGTCCTAAAAGCCATTAGTATCTTTTTTGCCGAACAAGCATTCATATGAGCGGTCATGTGGAGTACAGGATAAATTTAGATGTATCTTACATGGCAAACCGTAGTTACAGAGACCTTTTTGTAGTCATCTGTAAAGAAAAATAATAACATAATTATGAAAATAAGTTTTGCTTTTATAATTTTACATAACTGATTTTGCAGTTTGGTTTTGCTTCACTACACTAAGCCATAAATATTAGTGTGCATTAATTAGTATGATATGAATGCAGTGTAAACACGGCGAACAGCCGCAGTTATGAAACACAAGACCCGTGAGAGCCTTGGCAATGTTACTGTGAAAATTTACCTCAAAATGCTCCATCCACTAGATGGCAGTATTACCCCGGACACAATTCTGTGGTTTCCGGAAAAAAGACTATACCTTTCATAGGATTAGTATTGACATTTAAAGAAAATCTAGGTTGTAAATTCAGCTGCAAGTATGTATATAGTGTTTTTCCATGCCACTGAAAATTACAAATGAACTCAATATTCGAAGTGCTCTGCCGGTCACTCCATAACGAATGTTTATGGCGTGTTAAGTATGGACCAGCCTTCCTGCTTACTGTGGTATCGTGGCCACAGATCACTGCCTGCTGATGCTTCTGGGCAGGAACTCATCTCATCTCTAAATGCAAAACAGGAACACAGAGAGTGTTACAAGCGCAATCAGGACATTCAGTCCATCTCACGCGTTTGAATATTTAGTAACTAAGTGTTGGCAGAATTTTACTTAGGGCTGACTATCTGTGCCCCACCAGGATTAGTATATATTTTGCTGGCATTAGCTTCCTATGTCTGTGAAATGAATGTGTTCTGATTTCAATTTGTGCATTTTTGGGGTGTCCTTTCTATAAGGTCCAGGCATGACCCTATTAGATTAAAACATATCTGAACGTAGTTTTACGTCAATAAAACTGAAGTTGGTACAAAAATGGAACCGTCAAAGAGAAGCGTATGTGCATTATATGCAAAACTTCTGTTAGAATGTGAGAAAAATAACAAATACCAATGGGAAGGATTACACGTATCCCCAGGAACAGACTTTCCGATGAAATAGCTGCATTTACGTGAAGACGTGCTAGCTTATTATTTGTGTGCTGCCCCTCCCCCCTCTCAGGCCTATAGCGAGTGCCCTCTCTCACCAGGGCTAGCTATACCCCTGCTGAGTGGCGCAAAGGGCCGAGCAGATTAAGCATGGTTAGCTAGTGGAAATCCCTTCAGCGGTGGACAGCCACGCCTCTCACAGCACTCCTCGTAACGCCGAACGGGCCACAGTGCTCCTGCTCGCCTGGCTTCCCCAGACGCTACTCCCCGCTCCGGGCTTAGCGCCGACATCCGCGTGCCATCTGTCGGACTGCCTTTCCAGGGCCTCGCTTTCCCGGCTTAGCCCTGGCCGACGGCACAGGGGGAGGGTGCTTTGGTTGCGGCCCAAAACTCTCACCTGTCCCTCGCATCTCCCCCGTGGGGCCCAGCTGCCGGCTGACCGCTAGCGAGTGCCGAATCCGTGACCGTGAACCGTGACATGACACTGTTTTCATGCAGTCGTGATCCGCAGGAAGCTGGACTCCAGGGAAGCCCCAGCCCCCCCCCCCCCCCCACCACTCCCACCATATTCAGCCCTTAATTTCTAAGCTGTGAATCGTGGCCTCGACTTACTGAAATGCAAAATGTGTCACTGGGAGTCCCTCCGCCGTTCTCTTGAGATTTAAGATTCGACCGAGATTTACCCTAACCCATTTCATCAGTTAGTGAAAGCCATTTCCGTTAAACGTAGTCCACAAGGGCAGACTGAAGGGGATGCGTGACAGTTAGGTGCTCAGCAAGACTAGGCTTGTAGCTGAAATACGTCACCGCTGAGATGGGATAATTGGCCAGAGCATGACATCCACGTCTGTGGCCTGTGCCTCAGCACCCCTAGATCGCCACGTGGGCTAATGCCGCTCCATCTCTTCAGCTGATAAACCGGTGCCCCATGAGGTCGTGACGTCCGGTTCCTGGTGGATATTTAACAGAGCTAAATAGGGCTGTTCGATAACTGGTGTTTGCGCTGGAAGCGAATTCCCAAGAAGTAGGTCGCAGAAACTATAAACTTTTAAGAATGGCCGCGGAAATCTTTGGCAGACAGGCAGATCGTTGACGGAGCAGTGATACCAAATGCTGTCTTTGTGCACATGATCGATGTCACAACACTGGATCAACAAACTCCTCAAGTTCAAGGGACCGTTGCAGCCGACTGATTGTCGCACTGCAATCTGGAGTGTTGATAATATGACGATCATTTTCCCCCGGGTAGACAGCACAGGCCCGACTGAGCCTTGTCTTACTGCTGTGTATCCCTGGGGCACAAAGGGAAGATTGTGCAGATGTGGCTGGCATCTGTGGTAAAGGCTGCCCCCTCCAGCAGCGGTCAGTAGCAGAGACATTCTTTGTTGTCAGGGAAAGTGAATAGGGCCACTTGTCAGGCTGCCCGAAGCAATTCTGCACGTGAAAATAGTAACGGGGGCCTGGGGGTTCTCATGCTGCGGCACAGTGGGTGGGGGAAACCCTGGCAGAGGGAAACTGCTCATGACGCACTTACTCCCCCCCCCCACTGTTCTGGGCCTCCAGCCTGGGCAATCTGGAGGATGTCCCCGTAAACCTGCTGTAGCTAAACCCGTCGACAGGCGGGTTAAGGATCGGCAGAGAATTAGCACAAAAGTAGCACCATGCTACGGCTGGCGCCACTTCGGGGAGCTCCCCATCCCTCCCGAGCGGGGTCCGGCATGACAGCCCCCACTGTGAGTGATAATGTTAGCATTAGCATTCTCTGCTGTGTTCACCCCCAAAGGGACCTTCACCATGACCTTCTTGCTCATGTCTTCCTGCTAATGCTAATGTACAGAGTATTTCTACTTCTCCACATAGCGCTGTAACTAGTGCATATTAAACAGATTCAAGAAATTCCATCAGAAGAGGTTTTTACGTGATGCTGTTTATTTAATGTAGGAAAAGTTACGATATAAACAGGAATAAAATATAGGAAACACCCACACGTTAAAGTGACATGAATGACGCAATATGGAGTAGGGTCACCCTTTACCTCCTAATGGTTTCATTCCTTCTTAGAATCCTGTCATACTGTGTGCCCTGAACTGTGCTTAGTAACACTCTACCATTCTTCAGAATTTCCTGTCCGTCTAGCCCTGTTGGTTGGCTTCCACGTGTGACCACTCCTCCTCTTTGTTGAGCGATTGTTGGCTTGTCAACACACAATATGTCATTTTGCAGTTTTTTTTTTTGACTGATGCATGTACTGTTTGAGCACTGCCAGTTTGGCCTCTTTGGAACTCTGCTAGGTTTCAAAACAGCGTGAGACAGCTGACGTATCAAAGTGCCGATTGTCAGGCCGCTCGGGCTCCCGCCAGCAGGGTTAACCCTGTCCATGTTGCAGGCCAGTTCTTCTGTGGGAACAAACGCTGTGAACAGAAGGAAGGCCTGAAAAGCTGGGAGGTGAACTTTGCCTATGTGGAGCATGGGGAGAAGAGGAACGCGCTTGTGAAACTGAGTATGTCGCCTCGATGCCCACGGATCAAGCATCCCAGCATGGCACATTCGATAGTGGGGATGGCTGTCCCTGTTACCACCATTTGGACAGACCCAGTCAAAATTCTGTATACACTTACTTGTAGACCCTTGGCAATCTTTCAGGCAGCTTCCAGATGTTGCCACCTGTAATACTTCTCCAATAGTCCTGAAGGAGTTTCCACAAGTACAGTGGACTCTTTGATCCAACTCATCCCAAACCAGCTCTGTAGGGTTTAGATCAGGGGATTGTGGGAACCAAGTCACCTGCCACAGCACTCTTCCATATTCACAAGATAATACTTACTACGTAACTGTGAGGTGTGCTTGGACTTATCTTGTTGAAAAAGAGTTGATAGCAGTAGATGTGTCCACACTTTTGACCGATACTGTATGACACACTTATTCGCTGTTGAAATTCCAGGGTTTTCAGATGCTGGCTGCTGAGAAAGTCCATTATCTTTTCATGCTTTTCAACATTTTGACTTTTTAAATTAACAGAGCAACGCTTAAGCTCAACTTCAAAATTTCTGATATACTACAAGACCATCTTCTGTGACTGTTCATCCAGTACACGTCTATCCCACTTTTCATAAATAAATCTAAATGTCTAACATATCTTCTTGCTTGTTAGAAATCATTTCTTCTTTGCTGTGTGGATTTTTTGTATCGCTCACACCGTATGCCTGACACCAGCACTGACCGACAGATTTCACTTTCAGGACTTTGCCCCGAGTGCTCCTACAAACTTAACTATCATCACAAGTAGGTGTTCATTTTTATTTTAACGTGACACACTGCTCGTCTTAACGCATTCTCGAAAAAAAGCTTTACTACTATGTGAAACTTCCTAATTTCCTTTTTAGGAGAAAGGAATTCAAAGCTAAAAAGAGGATAAAAGCCGAAGTGAAGAGGGAGTCGAAAACTGCCAAATCATCCCGGCAGAAGAAGCGCAGGAGGAAGAGCAAAGGCAGGACATTGTTATCTCAGCTCCCCTTATCTCAGATGCTGACTGTATCACATTATTGCAGTTTTGTGGTGCTCATTCTTCTTCTCCTGCTTTTTTTCTCCTTTATCTGCTTGTTTTTCTCCTTTCCTGCCTTCTCTTTTCCTTTTTCTCCCCCTCTTCATCCTTCTTCTTCTTTGCCTCCTCCTTCTCCTCCTTCTTCCTCAGCATCTCCTTCTCTTCCTCCTCCTCCGTATTATTTTTTTCTTCCTTCAGATACTTACTCTATTGCCACAAAAGCAGTCGTCTTTTTCTGGCATCTACCTTGACATCCACGAAGCAAACTTACTGTCATATATTCATTTCCCACACAGAACATTCTACCACCACAAGCTCAGAGGACTCTGAAGATTCAAACAAAGGTAAAATATATCTAAAATCCTCACCAATCAGGACTATTGACTGAATATGTCTTTATGAACTGTAGTAACCTCATAGAGAACAAACAACAAGGTAGTGGAAGTCCTTCAAGAACATCTGTTTTTTTACTGGCTAAATTCCTGATGGTGTGCGACTGAACACTAATGTGTTGAGCTCTGGAATGATAATGCCGTACGTTTCTTGTTTTACCTCCTGCCCTTTCTAAGCCCCCTGTGGCTTAATTGCTGTGCTTCTTTGCTGTTAGTGTGATAAATATTATCCATTACTCATTAACGCGACCAGTTTCTTCAGTATACAAGAGCAGGGTTCCTCTTGAGCAGTGCCTCCTAATCCTGTCCTTCAGGAGCCCTAGACGGTCCACGGTTTTTGCCCGGAACTGGAATGGAGCAAAAACATGGACTGTCTGGGGGGTCCCAAAGACTGGGTTGGGAATCACTGCTCTAGAAGCACCATTTGCAAAGCATACCTGTGCTTATTGGCTTAGAGGTCATTCAGGTCAGTCTTCGGTCGGGCCTGATAAAATATGCACAGGATCAGAGGACTGTGGTAGGATTAGCTGTCACTCCATGCCATGACAGGCCAGGTGTATCCCAACAAAGTATTTCCTGCTGCAGACCCAGCGTCTAGTGAGGAGGTGGAGGCTGAGGAAGATGAAGCCTCTTCAGAGACAGACCACTGGAAGGGTCCAGCGCCCAGCATTGAGGAGAAGTCGAGGTAAGTCTCATGCAAACCTACGCAACACATATCCTGTCACGGTAATATTTATTAGTCATTAACAATAACAGTAACATTTACTTAAAACTGTCATCTGTAAGGTAGATACCTTCGTAATGCATTATAATGGTCGGTATAAGAATTAATAAAGCATTACAGCATCTTCTATTGACAGACATAAGGCATTGTAGTGTTAATTATAATATTTCATAAGCTCCAATGAAACTCGTATCTTTGCACTGTAGATACCTTCATAATGCATTATAATGGTCAGAATAAGAATTAACGCATGCTTTGCACTACACTGTGAGGTAGCCATAGTGCATTATAGATGAGAGCTTCATAAAGCATTCATAATGCATAATAAACATGGCTATAATATGTTACACCTTTATATAAATATTTATAGCCATGTTTATAATGGTTTATGAATGCATTATGTGTTATGAATGTGTTCATAGATTCTTATAAACATGACATTCATAGAAAGTGTTACCACAATAACTTTTTCTGTGTATAAGATTTTCACATGGCAATAAGTGTGAATCCCAGTACCATTAAATATACCTTTTGTAAACATAAAGTAGAGAGGAGAGTAAATTTCAGATTTGAAATTGCGCTTTGTTTATACTATTCGACATGTTTTTCTTTTAGTTTAGATTTCAGAGCAAGGATGTTTTAATAAGTCTTTTTTTCCTTTTTTTTTAGGGAGGAGGAATTCGATGACTACTTTGAGGACATGTTCCTTTGAAGTCCTTTTGAAGTATTTTTGTGGAGAGCGAACTTCAGATTTTGTTCTGCATTTTTATGCTTGTACACAAGACACTGTATATAATATCCATTGTGTTATTAATCACCAGCATCACCAAATGAAAATTTGCTGTCCAGGAATGAAATATTTATGTTCCTGGCTTGTTGAGTACCTTGTTTTCCTGCGGCAGGGAAACTTCATGACACCTTAATCTGCTCCTTTTCCCTCTAGATATGCAGTAACGTGGCTTCTCATCACTAGCTCGTAGGAGTGGAGGTTGTTTCTTTTTACGCTTTTCTTAGCTTGAGCTCTCTGGAAATTGCTGGAGTTTCGTGCGGAGGAGGGCGAGCAGGAGGTTAAGAGCCATCCATCTTGGCTGAAACAACTTACCTCCAAAGCCAAAGCTAACAGGAACCCCTGTCGTAAAACATAATAAAACATTCTCCACTAATTTGACTTGTGCTGGATGCATCCAGTTTTCCAATTGGTTTTGGCAGATTGGCGCATTCCTCAGGCAGAATCATGTTGCTCAGTTCACGAAGTTATATAAATGCAGTTATATAAATATGCGTGCATACACGTCTGTGAAGCTGTGTGTGCGTATTAGTGTGAGGTGTAGTCTTTCGGGAATTGGCATGTTTTTGGCTGAGTTTTATGAGCTTGCATACAAGAATGCCTGAACAGTCCGGCCCCAGACAAAATAAGGAAGAGCATCTTAATCACTCGTGAAGTCTTGGGACAAAGTCTGCTCACAAACTGAGCACATGTCCCATCTACTCACACTAGGCTCCGCCCAGTTCACCTCAGATGCTGTTAGTTTCCCAGTAAGTGTAAGGAAATGAGTTGCCTGTGGACCCAGCCAAGGCTGTGATACAATTACCTGTCAGTACAGGAAGCCGCTACAGACTAACTGAAGTATCACTTCCAGCAGCAGAAAGGCATGGAGATCAGCAGAACATCCAACAGTGATGCTACTTTTGCTGTGTCAGGATGGAGGCCGTTAATGCACTGCAATGTTTAAGATGCAATACTTAGCTCTTCTAGTCATACCTGAATGACATGATGGAATAGATTGTCCATTTCCCTCAGAGTTATACAACTACTGGCCCATGGCCAAGATGACATTTAAGTAAAATTTTTAAATTAAGTAAATTTTTTTTGCAGGATTGTTTTTGGTCAGGACAAGAGTTAGTGCTTAAATGTATCATAGTCCGAAAGAATTATATGATGGAAACTAGGCCCATTAATCAATAAATACATTTTGTGTTCCGGAACATTATTAATTTCTTTTATATAACATCTATTTTGCTCTTCTGTTCATTTAACTGTTTCATTGCCCCAGTGATGTATATGGACCAGCAGTGTGTGGCTCAGTGGGCTAAGCCTGTGTGCCTGTAATCACAAGGTTGCTGGTTCAAACCCAGCCTCAGCACATCTGTGGCTCCTTGAGCAAGGCCCTTAACCCTCAGCTTCTTGGGTGCCCCAACAGGTGGCTGCCCTTCGTGGGAAGCTTGCTCTACAAAGAGCAAGTTGAGGGAGGTGTGAAAAAGAATTTCCCCATGGGGACAATAAAGGATCGATTAGTATTATTCAGGAGTGAATTAGGTCAGTGATTCCTAACCTAGTCCTTGGGGTCCCCTAGACAGTCCACACTTTTGGAGCTGGTCTGAGTGTTCCTGAGGACCGGGTTGGGAAACACTGAATTTGGTGTCTAGGGTATGTGAGCACTGGATGAGTCCAGTCCAGTGCCAGTGGCAGAGAGCAGCCAGTTATGGAAGAAGATCTGCCCTGCTAAGATACCAGAGGTGTGTAGTTTGTTTCAACCAACCAGTTGAGTACTCTGTGAATGTGACTCTTTATACTCAACTGGTTGGTTGAAACAAAATCCTGGTGTGGATTTTTACTTTCTGGACTCGTGTCTCTTTCCCCTGCCTGATCTTCTTTGCCCCTTTTGATCCAGCTTTAACAGGTAATCCATTCACCACGAAAAGGCCACCAGGGGGGCCACATTCTTACTGCTGGATCTCCCTTCAACCCCTACGGCTGTTGTGTAACAGGCAGACCTCACCACAGTGCTCTGTTTAATGGCGTGACACCACCATTGAAGGTGGAGAAACATGCCCGGATGCCTCTGGGTGCCACACAGGTGGCAGAGACGGGCAAGCGTCTTCAACAAGACCTTTATTTGATCCATTATTCGGTTTACATTTTATGACAGAAACCCATACATATTTTACAAGCCACGGAACAGCAAATTCTCTACAGTGTACAAGCATATATAGATGCACACACATGTTTTTGTATGTGTGTGTTGGTGTGTATATCAATACACAAGCATGTTAAAATTATTGCTGAACAATAAATCGGATGACAACTCGCAAAATGTACGCTTATACGTTATCTGATTGTGGGACTCTTATCTGAGGTGTTTTCTGAGTAGCTCTTGGAACATGGTGCCAGCTAAGTCATTTCAGGCTTCTCTTATTGGATTACCCCCTCTTTCCCGGGGGTTAAACGAGAGGGAGACCTTTAAACAACATGGCAGCTTTCCTGTTTATGGCAGCGCAACTGTCGACCTCAGTGCTTTTCTAGTTTTAGTAAAACTCACTTGCTAAGTCCTGAAATGATTTCAAAGAAAGCAACACTTAAAGGGAATAGTTGATTGGGACCAGGGATTGACATAACTGATACGCAAGTATGTGTTCACCTTTAAAAACGATACGTGCGACAACTGATTGTGGTAACAGCGTAAATGCGTACTTATTTTATTTACATGATATTTATATCCAGATAGCTGTGAAAATCACCGCAGTTACTGTGATTACTGCCCATGTTTCTATATGTATTAATCTTTTCTCATTTGGTGATTTATTTGAAGATGTTCATTCATCAAAAAAGCTTGTGAGGCTCCCGTCACATTTGAAATAATAAGACTCATTGTTGACTTTAAGGTATTTAAAG
>JABJVO010000042.1:9480106-9493754 GCA_026770805.1 Boulengeromyrus knoepffleri | reverse complement strand
CCACCCCCAGGTGGAGAAAGGGGGCCGCCCCCCGCTGGGGGCGGGGGGGGGAGGGGGGGGGGGGGGGGGGGAAGAGTGGGGCAGGAAGCATGTTACCTTTTCAGAGAGATGTTCTCCCGTCGGCTGCGTATTGACGGCCGTCGCTGCCCGGTACTCACGGCGGACTCCAGTCTCGATATCTGGTCCCTTGCTTTGCGAAGCTCCTTCAGCACCTTGTGCAGCTGTTTCTGTAAAGTCTGGCGGTCCAGTTTCTCATTTTCAACATCCCTGGTAGATGCCTGGATCTAGAAACATACTTGATTATTCGGACCTGCTGTGGTAAGGATCCGTCACGTGAAGATTCAGGCGTGTATAACGAAAAAGCACAGATCCCCAACCACAGTGGCCTTTGGAAGCTGACTTGCCTATAAACCTGCAGAGCCCAGTTCTCTAAATACCAGCAGCCCCCCAGCAGACGTGTCAGATTTTCCCAGTTCTCTTTACCTGCTGCTCCAACAATGCGATCCTTTTCTGCTCCTCGTGCTGGTTCAGGAGAGATTTCTGAAGCACGTTCACCTGCCGACACAAAGAACTTCAGCGCTTCCGCAGACACACTTCACAGTTGCAAGCAACACAGCAAGAGGTCTGTTTGAAGTTCGAAAAGGCGGTTCAAGCTCCTTGCTGTGTCCTCTTCGCCATTAAACCCAAAAACCAAACAAAGCCATGCATGAGGATGCCTGCAGAATAAGTGGGATTGCTCTCAGGCGGGACAACAGTGCAGATCTCTTCAAATCTGGACCTCGATTACAAATCCAGGCCTTGTTTTCCATTCTCCCAGGCAGTTAGTTCAATAATTACTGATTCTGATTGGCCAAAGAGGCTTCACATCCAGCTCACAGGTAAAGGAAGGCTGGGAAATCAGCAGTGCTCGGCCCTTGAGTACCATGATTCGAACAGCCCTGCTATAGTATGGTTAAGCTGAAATGCTTGCAGTCCCTTGAGGTAAACATCTCCCGCATTAAACCCTAGTGTACCTGACAGATCAGCCCCATAGACCTTTGCTTCTCCTCTTCCAGTCTGGCCCGCACGTTCTCCAGCTCGGCCTTCAGCGCGTCCGCTCTCTGCTCGGCACCCCCCTGGGCACGGGCGCGCTCCGCACGGAGCTGCTCCGCTGTCTCGGCTGCCTCCCTACCCTTGTCCTCCAGCCTTGCCCTCAGGCTGGCCAGCTCCCCCTGTGCCTGGACCACCTGCTCCTTCTGGGCCTCTAGATCTTTTTTGGCCGTCAGCAGAAGCTTGTCATAGTATTCCTGCTTTTGGGCCAGCTTGACGTCTGGAAAATACATGGGGGACAACGACACCACCAACACTTTTTTATGCATCTAAACACCGCAAAAAGTAAACACTAATTTATAGGCTCATTTTCAGTGATTCTCTATTACGCTACTCCTGATGGCACTTCTGGAAAACAAAACATTAAAGGAAAACTATTCTACACACCCAAACATGTGCTTTTAGTTTGTTCTAAACATATAGTATTGTATTAAGCTGTAAAAGGGGATTTGTAGCTTTTTAATAGGAATTATTAAATGTAGGGAAAAGTGATTGGAGCATAAATTGCAGCCAGATTCCAAAGTGCGCTTAATTCCCCGCATGTTGCCGTGCCTTTTCTTTACCTCCTGAATCGCCCTCTTTGTTATGCTCCTGGAGTGTATGGTTGGCTTGCTTTAACTGTTGCTCAAGCTCAAACGCTCTGGCCAGCACCGCCTTGACGTAGGCCTCTCGCTGCTGGTCGTAAACCAGCCACTGCTGGTTCTTCTCCAGGGCCTTCCAAACAAAACGGGACACAACATCCGATGATGCAGTGAGGGTGAGTAACAGCACGCTGTTTGCTTACACACAGACTCACAAAGTCTGATTGTTCTATGCAGGAAAACAACATGCGCTGGAAAAGAACATACATCCCTCAGGTGCTCCTGGACGACCGCCACGTCGCTGGAAACAACCTGCCCTTCGGCACTGGAGCTCTGCAATTTAAATGAAAGGTAAAACATTCAAAGCCAGATGTGCCACCATTTCCCTAAACCAGCTGAAAACATTATGATATTATATGAGCACAAAGAAATATCCCAGGACTTTAGAACGATTGTTTCAGGCACAAAACATGACTTTAAAATTAAATAAGGTACGGCTGAAATGGCAGAGTGATAATTTTATTTCATTATAACACAAAATCAGAATGCCTTAAATGTTGAAAAATGGCTCTCATAAAATTTAGTGCGATATTAAAGAACAAAATGGCGCCCCCTGATGGAAATACAAAAAGGTAAAAATAAATTCTACCCCCACCCAAAGTGAAATTCTGCCATCTAGTGTACAATTATCTAAATTACGAATAACAGATATTCTTGTAGTATCGCCTCACAAATGATGCTTATGTCCAACTCCAGACACAGATGCTTAGTTTACTGCATGAGAGAAACACTGATGAGATGATACCTTTAAGCCCGGGTCCCCGTTAGCCGCCGCCGCGCTTTCGAGTTGCTGACACCTGGCATGAACCGCAATCCACTTGTTCTTCAGGCTTTCCGTCTCCCCAGAAAGACCCTGGTACAGTTTCTCCCACTTCTCCGCTTCCTGGCTCTTCTGTTCCAGCTGAGCCCGTACGGAGGCTTCGGCTCCGCGGCCAGTGGCAGCTAGCTGCTGCCTCAGCGAGGCCACCTCCTGCTCTTTGGCCAGGAGCTGCGTCATATTCTGCTGCTGCAGTGTCTCAAGTGACAGAATCCTCTTCAAAAACAATAAAAAGAAAACGAGCTCCAAAAAACGATAGAATATCTCATCGAGTCATTTAGCTACGGCAGTAGTCAGCACTAGACGCCGTCTTTCATTAAAAAAAAAAAAAAGTGATTCAGTGATTCATCAACACACCCAAGCTGACACTATTTGTAAATGTGAAACACTTTTCTCTTTACTACTTGTATTCTCTTATACTTCTCAGAAAGCTCATTTATTCTGAGGTTCACTTCCCACAGAAAGTGCAGGAGCACCTGCACTGAAAGAGCTAGGATTGGATTGTCAATGGAACCAAGAGGGTGATAAATACAAACTTGAACTTGGGGAGGGAGACATCCACAACAAGCAACTATAGAATTACAACCTGCTGTATGGAATATGGCATCTCTCAACAAAAAAGGCAATTAGTTACACGAAGTAAAGCAGTAAAGTAAAAAGAGCTTCACATTCACAAATAGTGTCAGTTTGGGTGTGTCGATGAACCACTGAATCACTTTTTTAATGAAATAACGTTACATATGTAGCGGACTGGAATAGTCTCCAGTCCAGCAGTAAGTCCTGCTCTTCTATTGATGAGTTTAAAATCTAAAGACCCACATTTTTTCTTCTTGCTTTCAACTCAGTTTGACGTTCTCCTAGTGTTTTGTAGATCTTGCTATTAAATTACTTTAATTTCACTTTAATAACACTTTTTAAATTACTATCTTACTTTTTTCCTGTTGCTGTTTTACATTTCCTCAATTTATGTTACTTTTTTATTTCTTGTATATGTTTTTATGTAATTTATTGACATTTCACTGTGTTAATCACGATATTTATATATTTTACTATGTATGTAGCATTTGTTAATTCTAAACTCAAAAGCACTCTGGGTCAACTACTGTTGTTTTTAAAAGTGTTATACAGATAAATGACTGGACCGCAAAGCATGTATGCGGCAAAATACATCGATTTGACGATAATCATGACAATATATTCAGTGGGATGCAACTGGCGCGCTTATTGGTTCACAAAGTGGATTACCTCTAAAAGCTTGCTCTTATCCGAATCTGTTAGCTTTCCATTTCGGTTAGAAAGTTCATCTATGGTTCTTTTCAGGTGCGCATTTTCCTTCCTTAGTTTATCAAGTTCCATCTCAGACTTAGAGCCACCCAGTTTCATTCCCAGCTTACTGACAATGGAGTCCTTTGGCTGTTTAGACGCCATCATCGGAGTGATCCCTGCAAAAATACATCTGTCGTCAATGGGGAAAAATACATGAAACATGTATCTGCTTTAATTCTGGGCCATCTGGTTCTTTAGCAACCTGTGCATCAGGAAATAAAAGGATGCTGAACGTTTAACTCGTAACGGGAACATGCTGTACAGTACATACTTCTTTCTCTCTCGTCGCCGTACTTAAACTAAGCTAAAAGATGAAGTCTTCGACTAACACGTTGAATTCAACTAAGGACAAACAACAATAATAATAAAGAAATTAAGGGAAACGGTGGAAATGATAAATATTACGTACGAAATGGAACGAAGCAAAACGAAACCAACATTGCCTGCTACCCACACACTTTCTGACACTCCCCATCTCCCAGGCCATGAGTAGGTTAGTTTTGACAACCAACGACAACTTTTAATAAAATCAGTTTATGCGTTTAACGTTTTGTTTGTAAACATTGCATAGTGTACTACAACAGCTGCAAAATTAATTTATTAACTATTCAGCGAGACAAACATGCAGTCGCCCCTTCCGGGAAAACAAATTCTACTCGTTAACCGGATAACAATTTGGCCCATGTTACAGGAATTTAACCACAATAAATTAGTTAAATAGCACAGTACATAAAACGGTGACACTTACCAACACACTATGTTATAAAAGAAACCACAACGCAGCATTTAAGGCTAGCACTACGTACTGTATATTAAACACCCATATACCCGCACAGAAGACAGAAGTTTGAATACAGCGCGTCTGCGTCATTTCCGCATACGTCAGCGTGGAGGGCGCTCTGATTGGTGAACCCCGGGTGTGTACAACCTCCGCATGCAACGTGCAGACTGAAGGCAAAGCGATATGATCTTCTATGGCATCAATTATTATTAATTTTTTTTTTTGAAAGATGATTATGATGAAATTATTCCATAGCTCTGGGTTTAAGTATCGCGTGTGCTGCTTCAGGAGCTACATGGCATCTGGAATATTTATGTTAAGCTGTTTACAGTTTATTTTTTTAACAATTGTTTACACATTTTTTTAAACTAGGCTAATTTTCTCAAATCTCTACACACAGACCTCACTAACACTTCAAAAAGACCAAAACAATCTCACAACTCTTGCAATCAAAACTATGTAACTCAGCCCCAAAATGGTATTTTTGTATCAAAATTATATACACATGCACCATATGTATATACCTTTCAAAGAACTAACAACACACTGATAGGTTCAACTGAAAACACCACTGTCTTTATTAGTGCCTTTTCAGTGTTACTTTGTGTTGTGAAAAAATGTTATGGTAATACTCCTCAGCTCTTCTGGGCCTTCTCTCACCGCTATATTTTGTGATGTGTCTAGAAATGTGATGATATTGGCAGTATATGGACCCAGGGTGGCACGGTGGTGGAGGACATCATTCTGGGTTAAGGTCAGCTGTTCTGTAACTGGTGACATGATCTGATTAGATACAATATGTGGCACTCTCTCCAGCTTCCCTCGTCGTCAACCCATGGCTGATAACATGGTCCACAATAATACCTCTGATTTCATCAGAAATTAAACATCTTTATCTTCTTCCCCTTTGTTCTTTTCATCATCCCCTTTCTCTCAATCTTCCTCTAACTGAACAGGTGAGCTTACCCGTGGCCTGTTAATAGGGGCTTAGCTCTGTGGCCTGTACTACGAAGCGGGGTTACTGGCTTATCGGGGTAAATGGTCAGATTTAAGGTAGTCTGGGCAAAATGTAAGTGAATGAATATGAAGTCCATTTAAACTGTGGTACCTTAAATCCGACAAGTTCCTCCGATAAACCAGTAGCACCGCTTCGGAGTACAGGCCACTGATTCATTAGTGTTCAATTAACCTGTTTGTGTGCTTTCACACATGTGGCATGACTGTTTCCCATATTTACATATTTATGCCGGTTTGAATGACAGCAGTCTCCAATTGACCAGAGAGATTTTATGGTAGCACAAATACATAGTAGTAACTTAGTAGTACTAGTAACTGAGATGATACATCACAATTCATTAGTGATTAACCAGCATGAGATCAATATTTCACTTGTTATTCATTGCGTGTTCCTTCAGAAGTTCACAAAGAAAGATGCATTGAACTAACAGCTATAGTAACAATTATAGTAATTACATGTGATAAAAGACATACCAAGATTCATTAATCATCAACAAACACAACATCACTATGTAACTAATACTTGCTTTGTGGTTAATTAATAAAGAATTAATAGCATAATATTACATAAAGAATGAAATCACATTTATTTTGCTATAGCATCCCATCTCCGGTCTGGGTCATAGCCACTCAGCCCTGCTCCTGGAGAGCTACCACTCCACAGAGCTTAGGTGCAGCCCTAATTTAACACACCTGATACAGATAATCAGGCAATTCAGTAGCGCCGAAGTATTAGACCCAGCTTAGCTTCAACGTAGCTAAATGAACTGACCCATGGCCTCTTTTCCATATCCGACTGGTATGTAAGCAAATTTGATTCTTGATGTTTCCACCTGGGGAATTGTGTGCTAACTGGGTTCGAGCTGTGATGATTTGAGTTAATGATATCGAATGGCAGTGCTTTCTAAATGAGCACAAGGTGCAGCCGGTGATATATGAAAGGATTTGTGTAATGAGTTTCTCGCAGAAAAGTTAAACGACTCTGAATCATGTATGAAAAGAGGTGAATAGTGTTTATAGTTTTGGGAAATGGTTCTGTCTTTCGATAGACGGCGTCATAGTTTTGGGTCCAGTTAGTGTGTAAGCGATCGAGGGAAACACTGGAATTAAGTTCAACGTCTGGGTTTCCTTGTTCACCAGCATACCGCTAGGTGGGGCTAGAGTGCCTTCAACGCCTTCATTACAAAAGTAAGAATTCTGCCAATGAATTTAACAAAGGTGGTGTAGATTGTGGTATCCAGGATGGTTAAGAGAAGCATTCGCCAAGTTAAAACGAAATATTAATTAAGCTTATGCGGAGTTTAACATTCTCCACTGCAAGTTAAAAATCCAAAAGATATTGTTTTCCCATAGCCACAATCTCTGAATATCTTTTCTTTTTATTGAGGGTAATAAGCGCACACTGGTACAGGTACGGACAATAGCCAATCCTACAGAAATCCCCACCCACGTCTCATTTCCCTGAGGTACATAACAGCAGTGTTTCTTATTACTCACCATCTCTGGCTGCAAATGATGTGGCTGCGGGGACACGTCCTGCAACCCTACTGCCAGATCCTCCGTTAGACCATAAAACTTTTCAGAAGTTCCATTCCACAATGTTACGCGTTATTGTGGAGTCTGCTAAAGGACTTCCAAAAAAGAAACTTGGAAATCCGGACCCCATAACTACAATTGTTTTTAGAGGTGGGTTTGAATGATCGAATCTTTCTTTATAAATGCCTCTTTCTCTCCGAATACACTTAATATATTTAGGATCTACTCTGTGTACAACTTTTGTCGACTAACCGTTAAGTTAAAACGAATAGTTAGCAATGAATGTGTCTTTTGTTATTTTTTTTTGTCGCTAGAATAAGTGCGGTTTTAACTTCGTGATTTTCTACACATTTTGAGCGTTTCTTGGAAAAATACGTTACGAGCAACAGTATCACTGGGTGATGTGTTGTAGACTTTACTCTTTTAAAAGTTACTATTAAAAAAAAAAAGAAGAAATATTTGCAGAATATGATGATGGGGGGAATCTGCAGACTTTTTTTTTTTTTTTTGTCCCTGAATACGTGACTCCAATCGATTGCATGGCGAACGGTGTTTTATACAGTATTTTATCATTCATCCAGGATTTCTGGTTTAAAACAATATTGATTTAGGTAGGAACATTAAATAAAACGTTGTAACAAGATATATCATAGCATACGAGTACTGCTTAAAATGTTTTCTTTAGGTTATTTTAAGCAGAATCGTAATAAGTGAAGTATGCCAATAATGCACAATAGCATTTTATTAATTACTGGACGTTAAAGATCGTTTTAACGCATATATATACTTCCAAAATGTATAATTAATGGGGAATGCACATGTTCTTGCCTGGGTTTCCACTGTATCCCCTGTCTAGAATCTAGGTGTTGGCTCTGGTTGGTTTACACTGTGCCGCTCTGGGTGTGGAGTCAGGAAATGGGAATTGGGAACTCAGCCTACATGCTTGGCACAATGTCATGGCATCATTAGTCATTGCCAGTTCCTGAATGATATAATCTTTCATTTGATAGGCCAGATCCATACAAAATGATAATGTAAATACTTGTCGCTGCATAAAAAGTGTGCAGCATGTCTTGGAGCACATACATATTCCTATATCAAAAATGCCTTTTTATTTATAGATGAGAAGAAAAAGACCAAATCTATCAACAGTGAAGTAAATCCAGTTTGGAATGAAGTAAGTCTAATTAATATACCAGCAGAATATAAAATTTTTTTTTAATTTAAATTTTTTATTTTTTTTTGCAGAGGTTAAGCACACAATTGTGCAGCATGAACTATGTTGTGTTTGCCTTCTGAAAAATAAGCTAATTATTCAAGGAGTATTTTTGTTGGTCTTTACTCAGTCATGTGAGTAAAGGCACTGATAAATGACACATAACCTTTCCTTTGTAGGCTCTTGAATTTGACTTGAAAGGTTCAGCACTAGATTCATCATCCTTTGTAGATGTGATTGTGAAAGACTACGAGACAATTGGGAAAGACAGGTATGAATCTTTTCAAGTGTTCTACCCTTGTACAGTTCCTAGAGTGGAGAACTTGAGGGAAAGGACTGCAGTTTTTCCAAATTGCTAAAACGCTAAACCCCTTTCCCTGCAGCAAATTCTCAGTGGACTGAATCGGTTTATCAGTTCAGTCACACTTTTTTTTTTTTTTGCTGAAGTTTGAACACATTGTCAGTCACAAATTATATGGCATGTTTTGCAGTGTAATGCAAAATGGTAAACATGGGCTGCGGAAGGTAAACACAACCGGCATAGTGTAGCTGTCATCCAAATGCAAAGACTCAAAATTGTTTGCACATGTTTCTAAACGTGTGAAGAAGCCAATGAGAAACTGGAACAGAGAACACATGCTGGATCAGAGTGCAAATGCCATAGGCGAGTTGAATTTCGATGTCTAAGTACAGATGGGTGACAACAGTGGATTCTTACCCTGCTGCCTAGCAAGGGAGAACATTGGCTGTGGTGTAGACAAAGTTCTGTCCTGATCCAACCATTATTTGATGAACAAGACAATCAATTTTCTCTGTCAGCTGGTTTTATGTCTCAAAAAACAAAAAATATGGAACCGTAGGCCATTTTTTTTAAAACTGAAAGCTTGAGAATCGCTGTTGATCAGGATGGAGTTTCTGTAACTTGGTCGTGCTGTTTTTCCTCTTGCTCTTCCCGTTTGTTCCAGCAGCTCAGACTGGCCAAAGAAGAGTAGTCGTTACTGGAACAAAACAGAAAATGACTCAAGAATGTAGCGTTGTGGAAAAAGGCACTTGCATATGTGTAACTCTAGTCTGAGTTAATTATGAACACAATGGAGTGGCAGAGCTGCTTTCATGAGCCGTAAAAGCATCACTGGATTATGTTGTTCCTGGTGTGTCACACCTCACACCCTGTGGCTGCGTTGGAACATGTCTAGTTATGTGCAGGCAGCAGTCATATAGTCTAAAGCAGCATTAGTTGCTTTTTACAACAAAAAAAAAAACACACCGTTGTCTTTTTAAAAATTATTCTTATTCAGCACAGCAGGGTTCCCCAGTTCCAGTCCTGGGTGGCCAGTTTGCAGCACAGTTTGTAGATTTCCCTGCTCAGACGCTCCGCATTCAGCTCACCAGCTAATTGCCAGGTGTAGTAGGTGTCTGAGCAGGGAAATCTGCAAACTGTGTCACAGACCGGCCCTCCAGGACCGGAATTGGGGAACTCCTCCATGTATCCAGGGAAGCAGGGGCCAGAAGACAGGGAGCATCCTGGCAAGATGCCAGCCCTATAGCCGTCACAGAAAAATAAATATGAAGTGGTTAGATTTTTGGCCCATATTAAATATGGTCCCAGGAATGTTGGTACTTTTCATCATACTTTTCCTGTGAACAGGATCAGAGATAAATGGGTAGGGGAGCTGAGTCTATACTAGGGGGGGCTTGTGGCAAACTATTCATGACTTAAGCTAATAAATACACATTTATTTGGAGGGGGTGACGCTCCTGGCTGTGAAGCCTGCAGCTTGCACTCATCCAGTAGCAGAAGTAGTACTGACTTAGTTGCTATATAATCTAGTATATATTGACCATACAGTTTTCACTATGTGAGCAAAACGTTGCAACTTAGCAGAAATGATCATTCGCAAAGTGCCTAGTTGATTCAGCATTATTATGGACTTTTTTTTTTCTCTCCCCCCTTTTTAAACTGGTTGCACAGCACTAATGTTTGACTAGATTGGATAAGATCTGTACTATTTATAGTTGCAGCCAAATTCTGTGCAGCGTTTTAAATAGGCCCCGCCTCACGCCAACTCATAAGACGAGTTTTTTCCCATGTTATTCCTGGTTTTAATTATTTTTTTTCTGTAAAGTGGAAATGAGACACATGGTTTCAATCAAACAATGACGTACTCTGGGTTTCCAAGCCTGAGTGGTTAAACTGTGGAAAAGCATCCGTGTTCATTCATTTGCCGTTTTTGTAAAATCATTTTCTATGCAGATAGCAGCTCTCATTTTTAGCTTTCCTCTGGGGAATGTTAGAATGACTTTTCCAGCTGTTTTGAAATGCCACGATGCCTGCGATGAAGGTAGCGTCAGATCGGAGCAGCACAGAGGCAAGATGACATCTGGGGGTGGAGATCGGCTGCTGAGTCACACAGGCACATTTTCTTATAGAACTCTTTGTGTTTCGTAACCTAGCAACAAAGGAAGGCAAACGCTTCACTCGCTTCTATTGTAACTCCATTGCGTAGCTCCTTTGCTTATGTTTGTTAATTTTAAATAATCAAAATAGCAGGCCAAGTATCACTTTTAAGATGAAAAGAATAGGCCACTTTTACAAAGGTCTGACTAATCTCAGCGATAATGGCCAAAAGTGTTAACTGTCTTTAAGTCTCCCCCATAGTGTGAACTGGCACTGGAAAGCTCTTTGACTCATGTAGTTTGCACGATATCACATGTAGCATGACCTCTCTTTGCTGTGGCAACTGGCTCTAGTGTTTAAAGGAAAAGCTTAATGGATTGTTTTACTTCCCCAAACATTATGCCATATAAGGCAGCTGGATTACAGGCGGCTGGAGATTCGTATTTTTGTTTGATTAGCTAATGTACCCTAGTCCTGTCCTCCCTGTTACTGAAACAAAGCAGTTGAGGGTTGCTCCAGGGAGACTGGAGCGATGGGAAATCATTGTTCGGCATGTCTTTAGATCGTCATTGTAACAAGTAAATAAATATTTCTGTCCGATTACACATAATGTGTCTGCTTGGGTACAATTAACGGAACACGGAGTGAACAACATGGTGGTTTTCTCTCCAAAACAAACATAGAGGACATTCCTAACACTTTGTGTACAGATTAGCAGGCAGAATATTTTTTCTTGGCTGCAACAACAGTGCCATGGGGAGAGAGTTAATAAAACCTCTCTCCACATCCTGCGATCTCAAGAGTTTTAGGAAACTCTTTACAAAGGGGAAAACGGAAAGGGCAAACTTGCCACAAGCAAAATATTGAGACTAAGAAACACGGATTAATATATTTGTCTAAATATATCACTAATTGAATGAAGCATACATAAATGAAATACAGTTGTGAAAAAGAGAGTACACTGTCAGTTCTGTGGTTTTATGTATCAGGACATCTGGTCCTTGGCATGTTTTATAATTGGGTAAATACAACCTCAGATGAACAACAACGCGTGACATGTTACACTGTGTCATTATTTATGTAACATAAACTATGACAAACTGCAGAAGCAACGTGTGAAATCAAATACACCCGTACTGCTTACATAGGGATTCAGAGGGTAAGTAGCCAGGTGTTGCTAATCAAACGCACTTGATTAATTGATCGTCAGCGTGTTTGACCACCTCTATAAAAGCAGAAGATTTGGTAGTTTGCTGGTCTTCAGGTGTGTGTTAACACAATGCCAAGGAGGAAAGACATGAACCATGATCTTAGAAAAGCAATTGCTGCTGGGAAGGGTTATAGGGCCGTTTCAAAACAATTTGAAGTCCATCATTCTACAGTGAGAATGTCACAAGTGGAAGACGTTCAAGAATGTTGTTAATCTTCCCAGGCGTGGATGTCCCAGCAAATTCACCTATAGGTTAGGACGTGCAGTGCTCAGGGAAACTGCAAAAATATACCCTAGGAGCTACATCTCAGACTCTACAGGCCTCAGCATCTTAGATATTAAAGTTCAAGACGGTACAATGAGAGAATGGCTTGTGTGGAAGGGTTGTCAGGAGAAAGCATCTTCTCTCTAAAAAGAATGTGGCAGCGTGGCTTTTAGTTTGCAAAGTTGCATCTGAACAAACTACAAGAGTTCTGGAATGATGTCATTTGGACAGACTAGACCAAAGCGGAAGTGTGGGGTTATAATGAACTGTCACATTTGGCAAAAAACAAATGTAGTATATCGGCACATACACCTCATACCAACTGTCAAGCACGGTGGTGCAGGGGTGATGATTTGGGCTTGTTTTGCAGCCACAGGACCTGGGCATCTTGCAGTTACTGTATTGACTTGACCATGAACTCCTCTATAAAAGTTGTGACTGTAAAGTCATATGAGGCCATCTAGCACCTAAGGCTTGGCTGAAATTGGGTCTTGCAACAAGATGACGATCCCAAGCACATCAGCAAATCTGCAATAGAATGGCCGAAAAAGAAAGGAATCGAGGTGCTGCAATAGCCAAACCAGACCATAACCCGATTGAAATACTGTGGTGGGACATTGAGAGAGCTGTGCATAAACAAATGTCTGCAAACCTCAATGAAATGAAGCAACGTTGTAAAGAAGAGTCGGCCAAAATTCCTCCACAGTAATGTGAGACTGATAACGTCATACCGAAAACGATTACTTCAAGGTATTGCTGCTAAAGGTGGTTCATCAAGCTATTGTATCATGGGGTGTACTTAGATTTTCACGCATGGCTTCTCCATTTTGGCTTCATTTTTGTTAAATAATGACTTTGTGGAATATCATGTATTGTTTAACACCTGAGTTTAGATTTAAATGATTTTATAACCTGGTAAGGACCAGAATTTTTTTTTTTTTTTCATGATGTCCTGATATGTAAAACCGTAGAAGTGAGGGAAGGTGTACTTTTCCCTGTGACTGTAAGATTCCTGAGAGGTCCAATGAAGTTTTTAGAAGAAAAATGAGAATCCATGAGATTTTATGTTGCATTTATTTAGCTACATTCCAACATAATACTGTAATTAACATGATTTTTTTTTAAATGTTAAAACAGGGTGCACTTGTAGAGCAAGGCAAGCTATCCTGTGATCTACATACAGTGGATTAAGAAATGATTAAACTAGGAACGGCAATTTCTTCATGTTATTTACATTATACATACTTCAGGATTTAGTGGACTGTGCATCAACAGTATTTGGCCCTTGGAATAATGCTAGCATTGTGTCATTTCTATATGGGATTCACTGGAACAGGTTGCATACGCGCATA
>JABJVO010000042.1:9446020-9480006 GCA_026770805.1 Boulengeromyrus knoepffleri | reverse complement strand
TAGACACAGACACACAATGTTTTTCGCCTGTTCTGTAGGTAAGTGGTTAAACTTGCCTTACAGATAATCCCTGAGTCAGACTGGGCGTGCCGTGCTCAGGATCATAGCTTTGCACTGTTTTAATCAATGAATAAGGTAGCATACCATGGGGGAAAAAAAAACACATTAGCAAGGAATTACAAGATAACTGAGCAACACTGAGTTACAGGTTGCTGGAAATACCACTTCGTTTCTCCCCGTAGTTGTACATATGCAGGGAATTGTGAACAAGAACATTCAAACACCCTAAATCCATTGGGGGAATGCAAGGGTCAACAGCTTTTTGTGCCACACCCGTCCATGATTACAGGTAATTGAACCTGCTCTGAGCTGATGGCATTTCGAGCCCAACCTTATTTAAGCAGAGCAGTGTGCAATTCTTACTGCTCAGTTGTCACCAATGTGCTTAGAGCACAGGGCTCAGTTGGCGCTCAGTCAGAGGTTTGTTTTGTGGGACTAGATGGAGTAATGGAGTAGGTCAGTTTCCTCTGTGCTTATCAGTTGCCAGCAGGTACTGGCTTGGTACTTTTGGGTGGTTTAGGGTCGTGGTTCATGTTGACCGGCATCTTGTTTTGAGTTTCTGGTTAGCTGGGTTCTGGTTTTAGGGTTCATGGGCCCAAGTAGCTGGCATTTTGCAGCTGCTGTGCTGTGCCACTGGCTTTCAATGTGTGTGTTTTGGTTTATGAGTACTTGGCCTGGTTCTTGGTCTGGGTTCTTCATTCCTCTGCTTTTGAGCCTACCTTCTGGCTTACCATCTTGGAGCCATCCATCCAGTCAGCAGCGACAGTGTTTGGACTGTTGGTCTCGGGCCGGAAGACCTGGTGTGATGGATGGCTAGATGGTTCAGGGGGATGTGTTTTGTCTATAAAAGTCAATAAAAGGTTTTCACTAGTTAACGCGGAGTCAGTCATGACACTGTCACCCACAAGTTAAAAGTAACACAGATTAAAATGTATGAATGTTATAAACTGATTTTGAGTTGGATGAAATTAGATTTTCTAGCTGCACACTGCAATTACTTCCCCTGACTTGTGCCTTGTGCTTTTTGGGATGGTGAGACTGTACTGTGGAAACAGATATATGAGAACTGATGGATGCTCTGAGATGCACCGATCCAGTATTCAGATCTATATCTGCAGTGATCCACATCTATTAGACAGATCTGATATCGGCCATATGTGAGTGATCCATGTCCAATACTTATTTAGTTTTCGGCAGTCTGTAAAAAGACTGGATCAATCACACGTCAGTTCTTTCCCATTTTAGAAGTGATTTTTGGAGCATTCAAGCTGAACACTAACACTGCCACTCAGTTTTTTGCCACTCAGCGGGTGTGAGCGCAGTTACTTCCACCTGCTATGATGTCATACGCATACCCTTCGCAGTAGGAGGAGAGTAAGAACAGCAGATAAGGTAAATAACTTTAGGCTTGAAACAGCTAGTAGCACAGTGATTTGCAACCTTTTGTAAGTCCTTTGAGGTGGAATTTACTAGAAAAGGGCACTAAAGTGCACACCATTGTGCGAGACGGCGCAAATAATATGAAAAAAGCAGTGGAGTCGCTGGCTTTGGCTGTTTTGCGCACTTGCTACAGCTTGTGATACAGGAGGGGCTGCTATCGCAATGAAGTGCAAGTGATGCTGTTTCCAGTGGGAGAAAAATTGTGGGGCATTTTACGCATTTGCCACTTGCGTATCCTCGCTTGGAAGAGATTCCAATCTAATTGTAAATGCCTCAAAAATGCCTAAAACAAGATGTGCAAATGAGGTGGAACAGTACGTTATGTATGCTTCTTGTAGCCTAATTCACTTTTTATTGTTTTTATATAATATATAATATAAAACTAGTAAATACGAAGTATAAATATTTATATATACATTTACAGTATTAAATTATTAAAGTAAAATTGAGCTCTTGTACCGGAATATCTATTAGTATTGGCATTTGTGTATTGGAATCAGATCGGAACTGAAAAAATGTGGATCAACCCATACTTAATTTTCAGGTAGATTAGAACATGACGCCCTGAGTTTTTCCCCTGTAATATGGCATCCTTTGAATGATCAGTGTAAGGATCGGCGGCGTTTAGCCCCCTGGCTGAGTGGGTCCCAGGACAACAACTTCTCCTTAAGTGTCAGTAAATATCTAGTCCTTGGAAATAAGACTGCTGGCAATGCTGTCATTTACAGAGAGGCCGTGAAGAGGCTTCGCAGATGTAAGTTACTGAGAGTCTCCAACACAGACCGCATTATATTAACACTGCAGCAATCTAGAAGGCACGCCAATGACTTTATTTCTCAGCCGACTGGTCAGCTGAGGACTGCAGAGGGCAGTGAGAACTGCTCAGGCCATCGCTAGGACACATCTGCCCTCATCGAAGGAATTTTTTTTACCACACGCTGTAGCACAGACAGGCTATTGTTAAAGGCTCCATTCACCAAGTCAAATTTCTCCTTCCACCTTTCCGGCACAGATGCGTCAACTCTTAAACCGTAAGGTGCCGGAAAGTTTGTCTGTCAGCTGTTAGCCTATGCAACAGATACTGATTATATGAAGTACAAGGAAAACTTAAATGAATTGCTGGTTATTTGCACGCTGTGTTTATCATCACTGTTCTTACTGGATGGCTCTATGGGTTAAGACTCTTTGTGATTGGAAGGTTGCTGGTTCAAATTCCCTACCTGCAGAGTGATTTCACAGTTGTTTTGGACCAACATGTCTGCTAAATACATAAAACGTTTGGTGTTAATGTCTGCAGTACTTTTCATGCTGTACATGTCTAATTTTTATAGAACTTTCGTTTCATTTTTCTAATTTCATTGATGCTGCCATTTAATATTTTATCTTTTAACCCCGTAGGACGCATGTGAACCTGAAAGCTTGAAGGAAACTATTGTTATACAAATGAACTACAAATGACGAACAAAAAAATACATGATGAGGATAAAACGTAGTCGCTTACACCCTCGGAAAATATAACCAATCCTGTTCATGTAACACCGGCAAACAAAAGTATAAAAGTAAGAGTATTCCTTAAGTTAATGCACTTTTATCTTACTTCATTCAGCTTTTCGTAGCTTACGGAAATGGGTTTTCTCTGACAAATATATGCAGTTGTTGGTCATCAAGCTTATTGCAATGTAGTACAGAGCAAATGTGATGCTCGAACAATGTAACCCTTCAGAAATTTTATGCTTTCCAGTCACATTTAAAAAGTGATGTTTATATCCAAACTTCATATGAGGTTGACATGAAGTTCAGTTACAATAAATTGAGTTGACGCATTTCTGAAGTTGCAGGTGGCTAATTGTACAGGAATCAGCATTTTTCTCTGGCCAAACAGGACAGATAGATGCACTCTTTTTTTCACACATTAGCCATTTTCAGGAAAGTGGAACTGAGGAATGCTTCAAAGTCTTTAGGAAATTGGTTGACCAGCGCAAAATCTGCTATGGAGAAATAATTATGGTTCTTTGTGTTCCCACCGGCCGTACTGTCAACAAAAAAAATCTAAAAATACCCAATCCTTAGGTATTCCATGCTGCGTATTTAGAATAGCAGTTTTTACAATTAAATACATAATGAACATTTAAATACTGTATACATTCCTGGGCAAAAAACATAGGCCTGAGCTTAATGTCGTGCATTTTAGGTCTGGCCCATTGTGTTTGCCCAGGGAGTATATATTCAAATGTGAGCTGAAAGCCGTGTTCTTCCTTGTTCAACAGGAAGGGCCTTTTAAACAGGGTGATTTGTGGTTTGATGCAAAGTTTAGCTGCTGCGATGTTTAGGTGTGGCTCTGTCAAGCAAGCTTTGTGTCAACATTGCTGTTCACATAGGTTAAAAAGAAGACGTAGGACACACACACGCAAAACTCCTTGCCGGAGTCGTCTTATTGCCATTTAGAGAATGCTACGTTGATGCTAATTGCTAATGATCGCATACTGTCCATGTGCTGTTTATTACCGATAGCTTTCACTTTCTCCTATTCAAATAGTGTGTTTGGCTTTGAGCATCAGGAGTCTGCACTTGTGTCCAGAGGTTTGTCGGTTTGAATCATAAATTTCTGGCTGCTGAGCAAGGCCCTTAATTCCAACTGAGGCTCCTGGGACATCAGAAGAATGGCTGACTCTGCACTTACCTGTATGTGTGTGACTCATAGCAGATTAAGATGGGATATGTACGAATCCGTCTGTAGCTGTACTTTATGCTTCTGCAAACGGCCAGTCAAGTATCTTTTTTTTTTTTTTTTTTTAAAAGTAGGTAAATGCATTCAGACATGAATGTGGATGACAGCCGAAGGTGTGGCTCTTTGCTCACGGCTGCCTGAGTGATGTTTGGAATTGAGGGAGCAAGTTCCGATCTGCAGCTCCGTGGACACCAACATTCCCCGAGTTGCGTTCCTGGTGCCTCATAAAAGCGACTTGTCTTTCATAGCTGAATGCTTACTTATCCTGTCAGTTCTACACGTACCCTGTTTCTTTTTTGCTACATTTCTGTGAGACTGTATGGCCATGGCCTTGACCTCAGTTCTAGGCCCTGACCTGTATAAATGCGTAGACGACGGATGGACCTAGGTTTGAAATTTTGCCAGGACCTGGCAACCCTGAAGAGTGAACAGCTTAATAAGTTGGTCACTTGTTTATTCTGGGTCGGTAGCTTGCCTGCAACCACTGATCTAGTGCAGCCAGGGAATGGTGAGCCTCCCTCAGGCATGAGTTCCTGCTCATTCTACTTACAAACGTCCTGAGATGCCTTTAACCAAGAAGAAGTTCTTGGTTGTTCACACAAGTAGGATCAGTTGGTATCAAAGTAGTTTCAGCTGCCCTGGTGTTTACTCTTTATGTTTGATGAAAGGAGTGGCTTTTCAGACTTAAAAGGCACAAACGTGGCATGCAGACATATGTAGTCTCCAAAATTTCTACACAGGTGATATTGAGTAATGTGTGCTGAGCATAACTCAATGATTGTGTAACTTTCTAGCAATATGTTCTAATTGTGAAATATTCCACTTTCCATATTAACCACCCACTTCTTCATGGTATAGTCTCATATTTTAAACTGGTGTTGGTTCCTGTTTTTACAATGATGTAATTGGAAATTTAAAGAGTCTCATTTATAGAATTTGGAAAAAATGTACTTTTTAATATTTTTTTTATTATTCATTTCAATTAAAGTCTGTTCTAACTTGAAATTTCTTAGATCTAGGTTTCCTGTTATCTGGTCCTGTCATACACATGATGCTCAATAGTTTGGAGGCAAACGGCAAATCTAGTTCATTTTACGGTTCCTCTCGCACAGCATTCACATAAATCGCATGTTTCGTTCATAACTGTATTGTAGGACGATTGGCTCAGCCAAAATCGCACTGAGAGATCTGGCAACTGGTCAAGCCAAGTCTCTCCCATCAAGAAATGTGGTACTTGTCAATGAAAAAAATCAGGATATTGGGGTAAGCACAACTTATGATTTCTCCATACTGATGTACAACTCCTACACTCAGGCTTTTTGATGAGAGGAAAAAGCTATGATCAACTGTCTGGGAGAAATCTAGTTTAACTGGCCCTGCAGTGGAAATTGTTTCATTGTCTGCACCACCTTTTGGATAGGAGTGGCAGTGACACTGTTGATAGTACTTAAAGCTATTTATTTACATATAGGCACATTGTAATAAAAAGAAATAGCATGCATTTTATAATAATTCTGTAACATACTGGAAATAAAGATGAATATAGTAAGTACCATTTTAGGTATTTGGTTGATTTGAACACGTTTTTATTTTTCAGGGTACCATCAATTTAGTAATTGGGTACGAGCCACCGGCTAACGCCCCACCTAATCCGAATGAGATGCAAGTCGGTGGCGATGTCGCTGCAAGTGGTAGGTGAAACAGTCAGTGGCTTTGGAGGGGCATGGATACCCTGGCAAATTCAGGGGGCCACTTCAGGGACACTTGAATACGTGAAATTACACCCAGAATTTGGTGGAGGGGCCCATGGTGACATGTTCCTAGATTGAGTACCTTAATCTCTTTGATTTCTTGATTTTGAATTCCCTGATTTTCCGTGATTTTGATTTCTCAAAGGACGATTGTCGAGATTTAAAGTATCTTAATGTAATTTAATTGTATCTCTTAAGCAATTTCCAAATATTCATTTGTAACAATTCATGTAGACTTTTATATGCAGCATGTTTTGTTTTCCTGCATTTTTTTTTATACATATCAGCGTGTGTTACTCTTTAAAACCTGCTCGCCCACTTCTTACATGACTGAATTCAATGCCTAAATTAGTTTGGCTTTGTAATCTGATTGAATGATTTAATGGTGGCAACTATTCAATAATAAAACATGAATTCTACAATTATTTTAACTTGCTGAAAAGTGTCACCCTCATCAGGTCTGCAGCTAATGAAAATTAACACAGAAGTATAAATCAGTCTTGCGTTAACCTAGTTATCCCTTTCATTGACGTGTTTACTTCAGCCTGTTGTTGCAGGATGTTTAACTATCCTTATGACACCAGGACATCTGAACACATTTCATTTGTTTCGGAAATCCTCCACACCTCCAATTTTTAAATGTTAAGAGCTACCTTTAGAAGCCTAAGCTTTATTTCAGTGGAACTTCACCATATGGATTACAGCAGTGTCATGATATATAATGGGAAATAAAAACAAGTTCACAGGAATCTGCTTTGTCTGAAAGACCTGTTTTCATGCTTAGTCATTTAATATGGAGGGAGATGAAGTGGATGAGATTTTAGGCCGGTCCCATGACTAGCAAAGACAATTTTATTACCGTTGCAACTTTCTGTGGTTTTTAGCTTTGACAGCACTTTGGAAATGGTGCTCGACGTCCTTTGGATTCTCTCCTTCAGGTGGAGATGGGGGCGATGGGGGAGATGAGAGCAATACAGATGGGGTACCGGTGACGTCTCCTGGGGGAGACCCCTCTCCTGGCCAACCTGGGATATCACCCCAGAAGATCATGACTAGGGCCAGGAATAGACATCGACCTTTGTCCAACAAACCTCAGGACTTTCAGGTACTGTATATCATCACAGTGAAATAAATTTCCAGATTTTCCAATACTAGAATATAAAATGTTTACACTATGCAGTCCATTCTTGTATATTAGTAAGGAATTAACTCTTTGTCTCGGAATCCCTTAGATTCGTGTCCGAATTATTGAGTGTCGTCAATTGCCTGGAAACAACGTAAAACCAGTTGTTAAGGTGTATGTCTGTGGACAGACACACAGAACAAGAATCAAAAAAGGAAATAATCCTTTTTATGATGAGGTAAAGAACATTTTATCTTTGCATTACAGATTATTAATACTTCTAAATGTTTCTCTTCTGAGATCTACGTTTTGAATAAATGAATATCACTTGGAAACTTCAATTTGCATTCACTGAACTCTGAGCCAATGACATTCCTCACCCATTTTCTGAAGTGAAATCAAGCTTTTACAGTTTTTTTTTTGTTTTGTTTTGACAGATTTTCTTTTACAATGTCCACATGCTTCCCTCAGAACTGTTTGATGAGCATATCAGCATTCGGGTAAATCAACTTCTTCATATTTTTCTTAATCCAAGCACTGGTGCATAGGGAGAGTTTAATATATGTGAAAGTGACAGGGTAAGAAACACATAATGGCAATGGATAAACCAAGTAATGCAGCAGGTTCCGGCTGCACTTTTCTGGCATAGTCAAGCTTGATTGATATACATAGAATACCCCATAGATGTACAATAATGAGATTTTGGATCATGTCCACATTTTATACTCTAATCTTTACTTGCCTTTCCTATACAGGTGTATGACTCTTCCTCATTGAGGGCTGACAGTCTCATTGGTGAATTTAAGGTAATTGATTCATTGATTGATTCATTCATTCATTCTGCCATTGGCTGTGAAGATGATCACATCAAGAATGGGTCAGATAAGTAATGGGTGATATCTCTAAATCGTGGATCTCTTATCTTGCCTTTTTGTTTCTTTATGAAATTAATTTGCTTCATTCTCTGCAGATTGATGTCAGTTATGTCTACGACGAACCAGGTGGGTCTTTGCTGCCTTCATGCCGCACCGTTGCCCTAAGCGTACCCTTGCTGGCTTGGGAAAACGCCATCTCTGTATTTCCATCCTTTCAGCTCATGCCATCATGAGGAAGTGGCTGCTCCTGAACGACCCGGATGATGCCAGCCAGAGTGCCAGGGGGTACCTCAAAGTCAGCATGTTCATCGTGGGAACGGGAGATGACCCGCCGGTGAGGCTGCTGCAGTCAGCCACCTGGGGTCTTTGGGTCTGCTTTTGGTTTGGTTTTTGATTCATGCTGCAGTGGGTGGTGGTAGTTTTTCTTTGGCTTTGATAGCACATTTTTTTATCAAGCTGATTGAATGTAACTTAAATTAATCCAGGTTTTGGCTCAGGATTCTGTAACTGTAGATCTCAAGTCACTTTGGGCTACGTAACGTTTTGCTAAGTGATTCCTGATCCAGGGGTGAAATCCCAAATTTGAATGGCATGCTGTTCCTAAGTGTGTGTATTTGATTGTATGCAGCAGTTGCCCCTGATTGCTACTTTCATTTTCTTTGTTGTTTTTATTTCTTTATTAAGTCAGTATTGCATATTTGCTATACCAATCATCATGTTACCTGTCAAAGGCATAAAAATGGTCTAGAACTGGGTTGCACAACCGCTGGTCTGTGGCCAAGGAGCAGGCTCTGCTGAGCTGTGGGAGGGTAACCTGGTCTTTCTCATAATCGGTCGCCACATGGACACAAACATGGGGAAAATTCCTGGATGAGATTTACAAAGGGGGACCTCATCCCCCCCACCAGCACCATGAAGAAATGACTAGCTGAGCTTTTTGGTTTAAAAGGTTAAGAAACTTTGGTCTAGAATGCGTGGATGGAACCTTACCTGGCTTACAATTCAAGAAACATTTACTTTATTGAGAGTGTGTGGAGAATGGAGTGAAGTTGTAGTACCTGCTTTGACATGTTTTTGGCGATTTGTCACCTGTGAAATATCAATTTTTTTTTAATAGATAGAGAACAGAGAGAAAAGTGAAGACCAGGATGACATTGAGAGTAACCTCCTTTTGCCTGCCGGAGTAACGCTACGTTGGATCACGTTGACCCTGAAAGTCTTTCGGGCTGAGGACATTCCCCAGAGTATGAATCACTTGTGCTAAATTGACAATAATGCCCGTTTTCCACCAGCAAGGTGCTGGAGCTGGTGCCAGACTTTTTCCTTCTTAAAAGGACAGTTGTAAAATAAACTCACTCGCACACACTCAGACAGGGGAGCCTTTAAGGAGACGAGAGAGGGCGCAAAGAGTCATAGTCAAAACTTTTTTTTTTTTTTTTTTGGTTCGTCAACTTATAAAAACTCATTCTGAAACGTAATACATATGAACCTTTTACTGTTCTCTCACTTCCGTCTACGTAACATTTTTGTTTGGTTCTTTTGTGAGACCGGTAGAAATGTGGCCCAGTTCCCAGAAGGCACCAAGCCAGAACCAGCCCAGCACCGGCTCCTTATTGGTGGAAACGAGGCATAAGAGTCTTTCTGCCTTTAATTTACCCAGAACGTTGCTTCCTTTAAGGCAATGAGTTGTTTTCATCATATTATGATACTTGTTTGTCGTTATGGTGGGTTCTTAGGTTAACATGTAGCAACTGGCAGGAAAGCCTGAAATATATGGTTGTTTCTCCTCTTGTAGTGGATGATGCTTTTACACAGAGTGTCAAGGAAGTTTTTGGAGGACACGGTGACAGGAAAAATCTTGTGGATCCTTTTGTGGAGGTCAACTTTGCAGGAAAAAAGGTAATTAGTCGTCTGGCAATATATAAATACTCTAAGGATAATTTTTAATATTGTGCCCTTTAATCCATTATTATTTAAACCGTCTGGGTAAATGTGGTGTTTTATAGCTCCGTACAAAAGTAATTGAGAAGAATGCAAACCCAGAATGGAACCAGTTACTAAATCTCCAGGTCAAGGTAAGGGGAAAAATCTCTCTTGTTTCCTTATTACTCAACCAGTGGCAGATTATTTGAAATGTTATAAATATCGACAATGGGCATTTCTTTCGTGAGCAATAATTAAATTAGTTGATTTATCATTTCCGCAGTTCCCATCTGTGTGTGAACGCATGAAGCTGGTTGTGTTTGATTGGTAAGTCAGAAGTGATTTGTTGTTACCTTATTGAGATTTGAAGATATTAGCTGGGAATTTTAGGCTTGATGTATTTTTCTTTGTTCATGGAACTTTACCCATTTCATCACGCTACCTTATATTTGTGTTTGTTGTAATACTGCTGCCCTCTGCTGGTCTGGGGGAATATCATTGCTAAGCACATGCGCCGATTGCACAAGAGCACAATCATTTGCGGACTGCAGTGGCACGCAGAAAAGTGAAACATAAACCATGCTTCACACACCAGTGTTAGTGTCGCTTTGTGGTGACAGTGACATTGATGCCATCATACACAAATGCACACAAATATGCAACCTTTCGATGACAAAATTCATTGCTGACTATTTTTATTACTGATTATTATCGACATTATCAGTTACTTGTTGCAGCCCTAATCAGATGTGTTTTAATGATAAAATTTCAGACGGCAGAGTTTTGCAATGTACCTTTTGTTTTCTTCTCGCATCAGGAAAAAATGTTTTGTCAAAGTGGAAATAGTGATTTGGTTAAATAGCTTGTTTTGCTGTTAGTCAGAAAATAGTCACTTCAGTGCCTAATCTCATAAATTACTGTGTTGTCAGCAATCAAATTTGTGTATTTTGGTTTACTGTTAAATTTTCATAATATGGAATGAAAGCATCACGTGGGGAGCAGGAATTAACACATCCTCTTTGTAAACTTCAGAAACATGGTTGTATTATAGTGTTAACAGGAACCTGTAACTCGGTAACAAAGTTAGTAATTGGAAACTAATAGTTATGGTCTAAGGAGGAACAAAGAACTTTCAGAATGTGTTAATACTTCACCTACATAACATGTTTATGTGCAGAATGGTAAAGTGGTTGATCGGCCAGTTGTTTTAAATACTAAACACATGCCATCCCAGCCTTGATTTATTTGTTAGTTGTTAATGCTTTCCTGCCTTTTCTTGAGCTGGGGGCATTCTGGGGATTGTGTAAAGGGCGGGGCTGCCGACTTGTGGTCAGCGTCTGTCTGCCTGGGACATTCCTGGCTGGGTGAGTCAGCGAGGAGTCCTGCAAGGTCACTCCCACTCCCTTAAAGGGACCTTCCTGGCCGACCGCAGCTGGAGTCCATTTTTAAGGGAATGCGGGAAGTGCGAAAAGGTTAAAGGTTATATCAATTTGGCACACATACCATGCAAACGTGTTGAAACAAGGCTGACCCAGTCTGTGTCTTGCTGCTTTTTTTTTTTTTTGCGCAGGGATCGACTGACGAAGAATGATGTGGTAGGAACCACTTACCTAGACCTTACTAAAATAGCGTCTTCTGGTGGTGAAATCGAGGGTGAGTTTTCTTGTCCGCTTCCCTTTTTGGTTTAACTCTTTTCTAGGGTAAAAGTTTGTGGTGTTGCGTTTGTTTTTTTTTTTTTTTTTTTTTTTTTTTTTTTTTTATTCTAAAGTGTTTATATATTCAGTTTCGGCAGCTGTCTAGAGCAGGGGCTTAGGGAATTGGGGTGATGGATCACAGCTTGAATGTTTTTTTTGGTTAGTGTATATTCTCTTTAGCAAAACTTTCTTTGTTAATTATAGTTCAGCAGAATCAATCGAGCATTTAAGTGTAAGTGACATGCATTTGAGTGAATCAATGGTTGCTCCTCACTGCCTTACATACTTGTTTCTTTCTCTTTAAATAGACATAAAGTCGGGAAGCGAGGCCTCTCCAGCATTGGAAGGTTCAATAATTTGTTGATCTGATCGCTTCCTGTCACACCCGTGCTTTAGGTCTTTGCTGGCAGCCAGATCTGCTGTCGCTTTTACCGAGTCGAGTAAAGCTAATGACATATCTGAGCATCCCCATGACTGCCCGTGTGCCTCCAGCCATCTGTCCTCATTAGCAGACTCGGTTAAAACTTGAGATGACTTTAGCTCTTGATAAATATAACGTTTCATGGTCTGCATGAGGCTGTAATGCGCTCAGCTCATTTGCATAACCCTTTGAGACCCAAACAGTATTGTACCTTCTAAAAATTTGGAAAAGTAGTAGACGAGAACTTTTTAATATTGCACATTAATATAGTTCTTTGTCTACATGAACATGGGAGGTAAAAGCGCAGTGGTTAGTGCTGTTTCCTCACACCTCTGGGACTGGGGTTTGAGTCTCCTCAATGGCTCCGAGTGTAGTTTGCATGTTCTCCTCGTGTCCTCACGAGGTTTCCTCTGGATACTCCGGTTTCCCCCCACAGTCCAAAAACATGTTGAGGTTAATTGGAGTTACCAAATTGTCTGTAGGTATGAATGGGGTGTTAAAGGAGATGGGTTGGCGCCCCATCCTAGGTTGTTCCCTGCCTTGCACCCGTAGCCTCCAGATTAAGCTCTCGATCCCCGCAATCCTGAATAGGACAAGCGGGTACAGAAAAACGTCTGGATGACTGGGGCTCAAAAGGTTGACACATCGTTGGCATGCATAACACTCACTAATACCGAACCTTTTTTACGTAGCTTGACTGTAGCTGCATGAAAGGCTTAAGTACCAGACATGTCACCTCTCCTGGAACTTGATGGAGTCCCCCACAAATTTACAGCTGCCCCCTGACACCCATGAAATCTTGCATTGCACTATTCAGCATGACCCCACCCCACCTCATTGGAAAATTTTACCACAACTCTCTAACTCTAGTTGTTGAATTTTATTGCCAGGATGCCCCAACCGCTGCCACCTCATCCAGCACTAGACTTAAAAAAATTAGATCTAATTTGAAATACGTCACTATCCTGTGTAATATGGGTATTTTAAAAAATACACTATTCCGATGTTTCCCTGATAAAAATTTACTAAGCCATGTGGTGGAGTATTTTTGAACGGGAATAACACAGCATGTGGTATTACCGTAATATCCATCAACCCAAGTCAGTAACCCCCCCCCCCACCCCCCCATGTTGTCCCTCAGCGTGACACCATGTTCGTGCTGTGACACGTTCTGTTAATGCCCTTTATGTGACTTGATCAAATGTTTCTATCTGATGAGAATTTCCTCTCCATGAAAGGAAATTTTAACTTGCAGAGGACAATATTTGCCACAAGTTTCTTACCTGAGGGCAGGGATACCCAATTATTTTACCCTTGGGGCCAAATTCCATCAACAACACTAAATCAAAGGCCAGTCTCCTCATTAAAGCACAGCCTTCTGTACTGTCAACCAAAAGTTGCCAAGCTTAAAATTTGCCAGGCACAGGGTTGGGGTGGGTGTTGAGTCACATGTTAGGCCTGATCTTGCTGGGTTTGGTCCACCGGCTACCAGTTGGGGAACCCTGCTTTATGTTGTGTGGACATTGGCATTTGCTCAGCTAACCTGCTACCAGCTGTCAGAAGCAAAGCATGTGTGCTGATCACTAACCTCCTCTTGGTAGTAGATTCTAGCTCAGTCTTGTAGATCTTGACTAATCCTTTGAAACCTACACCTGATTTTCTTGGTCAAGTGAAGGAAAATCATGTTGGAATTTCCTGTAGAAGGCACTAACATTTAGTGACAGTTTTAACCGATTTCCAGTGGTAGAATCTGTGACTTGCAACTACTTTAGTTATCCTTATGGTGCATCATTAAATGACCCCCTTTCTCTACATGCATTGTAATAGTAGCTCACCTTTCAGGGAAAACCGGAGAGTCAGAAGTAGGATTTCTGCCAGCCTTTGGGCCTTGTTACATCAACCTCTACGGCAGTCCCCGGGAATTCACTGGGTTTCCAGATCCGTACGACGACCTCAATTATGGGAAGGTATATCGGGAAAACGTGTTTTTCTGTTTGTGTGTGTGTATCTGTCCATATATTCTATTGTTATACAGTTGCAGGTCTATCTGCAATACATAAGCATTTTTAAATAGTTTTTTAAAAAGTGTATTAATGGCTTAAGCAAATATTATTTAGGAATGAAACTGTAATGTTTTTCATGTGTGTTGCATTTTAAATGAATATACCAACGTATGACTAAAGTGCCAAATGCTGACAATCTTGACTTAGGCCTGTAGGATCGCTGTGAGTTGTGAATGTTTCTCAGATGTTTTAAGATGGGTTTGTACCAGCTTAAACTCAGATGAGACGCACTTCACTTAGCCGTCCTTAAGCAGACTAAGGGATTTGTTTCTCTTCAGGGTGAGGGGGTAGCCTATAGAGGTCGGGTTTTGGTTGAGCTCATAACACAACTGGACGGGAAGATGGACAAGCCTTTGGATGACATCCAGAGCGATGACATATTGGTGGCACAGGTACTTGCTTTACGGCCCTCTGTTGCGCACCCTAAATGACAAAACGATCTCGCAAGACACTAAATCTGTACGCCAGTGTTTCACTGCAACTGAATTTGTCTTGCATTAAACGACAGCAAACAACTGGTGACCTTTCTGCCCCCTGCTGGAATTTGATTTTCTTGTTGTTTCTTGTTCCAATGGGCAGAAATACCAGCGACGGAGGAAGTACTGCTTATGCGCAGTGTTTCACAGTGCCACCATGCTCCAGGAGCCTGGGGAGCCCATCCAGTTCGAAGTCAGCATCGGTAACTACGGCAACAAGCTGGACTCAACTTGCAAGCCCTTGGCGTCTACCACCCAGTACAGCTGTGCCGTGTTTGACGGTGAGAGTTCCACCTGTCTCCACACAGAGAAAAAAACCATCCAGAACGAAATCAGAGTGTGTTTTACTGAAGATGATTAACATGTGGCATTTTCCATAGGTAACCAGTATTACTATCTGCCCTGGGGTGGCACGAAGCCTGTAGTGGCGATTACATCGTTTTGGGAGGACATAAGTCACCGTTTGGATGCGGTGAACATACTTCTGTACATCTGTGAGAGACTGGTACGTAATCGTTTTTGACTTGAGGTGCTAAGTGTTCCCACTAAGTAAGAAGTACATGGCAACATTGTTCAAATACTCATGTATTGGTAAAAACTTCGGTAGGGTTCACCTTCCGCAGCTTTTTGGTGACACATTTCACAGCACTTTTCGGTTCTTGTCACTTCAGCAATCTAACATCACTTCGCTGAGGACGGCCATTCAAGCAAAAGCGCCAGACACTCGTCTCGCCGAGATCTGGCTCAAACTTGTCAATCAGCTCATTGAGGACCTCACGAGGTACAGCACAGTGATCTTGGTGTGTCAGTCAGCGGTGTGTGGCGGTGAGAGTTAGCACTCTGTGAAACGAAGGTCACCAGTTCAAATCCTGTAGCTGTCAGAGTGACCCTTGAGTAGGACCATTAACCCCTAATCGCTTCTGGTTGGTCCTGCTCTCCCTTACCTCTGTCGCTTTGGACAAAAGCATCTGCTAAATAAATAAATGTATGTGTAGGTAGGTGTTTGACTGGACCATTGGTATCACTAGAAAGCGAAACGAGACAGAGTTTCTTTAGCGATAACCAAGCTACCTGTAACGATTTTAAGGTGGTCGCTCTCAGAAAAAAGGGTAAAAATTTGTATCTTTGCTTGTCACTTGGGGCTGTACCCTTGTAATTGTAAGGTACAGAAACCGACTCTGAGGAACATCCCGAAGGTAGAAACTGCATTAATGTACCATCAATGGGTCAGAAATGTTCCCTAGAGTGCATTTCTGGACCTTAAAAGGTACATTTACCTACAGCTAAGAGTACAATTGGCAGATCCTTGAGGGTACAGCCCCAGTGACAAGCAAAGGTACAAATATTTACCCTTTTTTCTGAGAATGTAGATGTCAATTCTTATTCCCAGAATAGAAAGCAGTGCCTTCACAGGCAGAGTCAGTGTTCGTAATAATTCACCAGAAGCTCTTCAGCAACAGTTCTTCCCTCCACTGCAGCTTCAAGACGCCCGACCTGGAAGGGATGCCGAACCTGACAGCTCTGGATTTCCAGATCAAGAATCTGCGTGACAAAACAGTCTTGACTGTTCGGCAGGCGGCCAGGACCATGCTGGAGGAGGCCACGGACGTCAAGGAGGCCCTTTCGGACATCGAAGGCTGGCTGGAGAGGCTGCAGCAGCTGGCTGAGGAGGTTGCAATCGGCAATCGACTGCCGTGCCTTAATCGGGCTTCCCGTGCATGTCACTCGCTGACCTCGGTCTTTGCTCTCCCCTCTAGCCTCAGAACAGCATGCCGGATGTGATCATTTGGATGCTCCGGGGGGAGAAGAGAGTAGCCTATGCGAAAATCCCTGCCCACCTGGTGCTGTACTCCACCTACAGTGAGCAAGCGTGTGGGAAGTACTGCGGCCGCACCCAGACCATCCTGATGCAGGTAGTTGACAGTATCCACATGTCTTAATGCTAATTGAGTCACACAGCTTGGCTTTCCTGCTGCCGCCGTGCATGCTGGGATTTTTTTTTGCCACAGTGCAGATTTGTTTCTTTTATGTCATTCTTTTTGAGAGATTAGTTTCAAAGCAGAAAGGAAAAAATTTAATCTTGAACCAAATTTATTGTTATACGTGAATTACTAATTTAAGTCATTTAATAGTTCATAAATCCTGAATATGTAATCTTGTGAATAACTGATTAATCCTGCTTGATCTTGATCTTCTCAGTATCCTATGGACAAACACAAGGGATTGAAAGTACCAGTGCAGATCTGCGTCAATATGTGGCTGGGTCTTGGAGCGTATGAAAAGAAGTTCAACAGTTTTGCCGAAGGCACATTCAGTGTCTTCGCCGAACTGGTAATGTCATTTTAATGTACAGCCAACATAAAAAATTGAATCAAAGGCAAGTTTCCACAGGTGCTGCTACCATGTTATTGTGAAGCGGAACTAAATGTTTGTCTCCCACATGTTCTGCTTCAGTACGAAAACCAGGCACAGGTATTCGGGAAGTGGGGTACCACAGGGCTGGTGGGCCGCTACAAGTTCTCGGACGTGACCGGCAAGCTTAAGCTGAAACGGGAGTACTTTATGCCCCCTGTTGGCTGGGAGTGGGAAGGCGACTGGATCGTGGATCCAGAGAAGGGGTAAGCGTTTCTCAAAATGTATAATTTTTTTTTTAATAGATTCTGGTGGGTAGAATTGGGTTTTTTGTAGAGGAAAAACTTTCTGGGATGGATCTGGTAATTGGAGGCGGTGGCTTAGGTACTACTCATCAGCCCCCGCCCTGAGCACAATTGAAGGAAATGAAGTGTGTGTTTGGCGTTCTGCCTGATGAGACCAGCTGGCGGCCTGCTTGTTTACATTTATTTTGCCTTTTTAATTAGCCAGCTGCCCGAGTTGCTCCTGGTGCCACGGTGCGTTTAGTCTCCATCCACTGAGAGCGGCAGTGGTCCCAAACAGCCCACCCCCCCACCCCCCCCCGCCTTGCCTGTAGTCCCCCATCTCGGGCGTGTGAACTGAGGCGTAGGCCACCAGCTGATGCAGCCCCGTCTCCGCAGGCTGCTGGCGGAGGCTGACGCGGGACACACGGAGTTCACCGACGAGGTCTACCAGAACGAGACGCGCTTCCCCGGAATGGAGTGGAAGGCTGCTGCAGAGCCTTACACAGATGTGGTAAGGGGAGCACTGCACTGATGTGTTGTGTGTTAAAGGTACAGCTGTCCTCATGGGCTGTGGAGATGTATGATAAAGCAGGACGCGGATTTCTCTGGGAATGACGGAAGGGGAGTTGAGTTGAGGTTTGGTACTGGGATTTCCTGCAGAACGGGGAGAAGGCCCCAAGTCCTTCGGAGTTTGAGTGTTCCCCTGGCTGGGAGTGGGAGGATGACTGGAGCTATGACATCAACCGGGCTGTGGACGAGAAAGGTGAATGGCACTTGCGCCCTTGCCCCGCCTGTCTCGAGGTTGTGAAGTGTGGCTTTGTTGGAAGAACATTCCAGAAAGTCACATGTTTGAAATGGCTTGTTTGTATCTACACCAGGGTGGGAGTACGGCGTCCCCATTCCTCCAGATGACAAGCCCAAATCCTGGGTGCCGGCGGAAAAGATGTATCTCGTTCACCGGCGGAAGAGGCTGATCAGGCGTCGTAAGAAGGTTAAGGATGTGCGCGCAACAGCTGATGTGAGTAAAAAGTACATTGACTTTCGCCCTGTATGCATTCTGAATTGCCAAGAGGTTGTGCAGATATCTGGCCTTCCCCTCCTGATCTGCTGACGGCCTGGTTCATCAGCAGAAAAAGGACCAAGGGGATCCTGAAGGCTGGGAATATTCCTCCTTGATCGGCTGGAAGTTCCACAGTAAAGCGCGCTCCTCAGACACATTCCGACGCAGGCGTTGGAGGAGGCGAATGGCTCCTGCAGACCGCATGGGATCGGCTGCCATCTTCAAACTAGAGGGGGCGCTGGTGAGAAGTTCGAATCATGTTTGTGGCTTAAGTTGTTCATGTATTTGTTTTTTTTTTAGCTGAAATGATACAGGGGTTTTGTTCAACGCCAGATATTATTCAGGGGGGGCAAAAGGAAAAAGTTTCAAATGCACCTTGGGAATTGAATTTACATTTTCGAGAGAAAATGGTTTGTGTTTGATGGATTGATTCCACATTGAACATGTACTTCCAGTGGAAATTTGAAAATCAGCAGATGAGCTACTGCTTTTCCACAAAGATCTTTCACGCCAGTTTCCATATGAAGTGCTTTAAAGTAATGATGGCCAAATGAAGCTCCAGGAACCATTTTCTGTATTTTTTTTTTTTTTACCCCCACTAGATGGCATTCTTGGTTTGCTTTGGGGCATCAATTGTGCCTTTTTGTTGAATAGAGAGCACCATCTAGTGGCTTCAGAAAATACAGCAATTGGTTCATGAAGCTTCCTTTGGCCATCACTACTTTAAAGGCCCGAAATCTACTGTAGCCTTAAAGTTTATACATACATTTACTCTTTTTTTTGGTTTTAGGGGATTGATGAAGAGGCCAAAGAAGCCAAAACGGATGCATCAACGATGTTTGGAGCCAACACTCCCACTGTTTCCTGCATTTTTGGGAGTGAGTACCTAAACCCCAGTGTCCTGCTGCCCCTGTGCTAGTGGGCATATTCCACCCCAGATCCGCCATTCAAGAAGTGCTTTCAGAGTTGATTGACCACAAGAACTTCCTAACATTTTTTTCATAATTGTTGTACTTTTTCTTGTAGAGCCTTACATATACCATCTCAGGGTCTATGTTTATCAGGCTCGAAACCTCATAGCCATGGACAAAGACAGCTTTTCTGGTAAGTAAATAAGCATGTGTTAAATTGCACTGAACAGAGTGTAAACTTTTTGTGGAAAATAAGGAAAATTGTCTTAACGTGAATCTTAAGGCAGTTCATTTTCATGTACTTTCATTGCTCTTTCGTCAGATCCTTATTGCCACGTGTCCTTCCTACACAAGAGCAAAACTACAGAGATCATCAAAGCCACCTTGAACCCAACGTGGGACCAGACTCTGATCTTTGATAACATCGAAATCTATGGAGAACCTCGAACGATTGCTCAAAACCCACCCAGCATTGTTCTTGAATTCTTCGACAGTGACCAAGTGGTATGTTTCCATCGTTTTTTTTTTTTTTTTTTTTTTTTTACACCAGGATTAGCAAGATGGTTACCCAGAGAAAATGACATTTGTTATTCAGTAGCGTTTAAGCTTTCATTTTGAACTGAATTGAGTCAAAAGTGGTGATGGTGATGTAAGACCAAGCAGCGGCTGACTTTAAGAGGTTGTCACTTCCCACATTTGATGAGAAGACGTGCTTCATGCTGTGCGTTAGGGTAAAGATGAGCCTCTTGGTCGGAGCACGTGCCAGCCCGTGGTGAAGCTGAATCCAGAGATGGAGGTGTCTCCCAGGCTTCTGTGGTACCCCATCACCCAGAAGGGCAAGAATGCTGGGGAGGTGCTGCTGGCTGCAGAACTCATCCTGAAAGACAAGGTATATCTGAGCTCCTGTATCTGTAGATACTTCTGGCCAGTTCTCTGTAGGCTGACAAACTCCTCCACCTTCTTTTCACCTGGTCCCAGGGAAAGGAGACGGATATGCCCATCTATCCACCAAAACGAGGTGACAAGCTGTTCATGGTACCACAGGGGATTCGCCCTGTAGTGCAGCTCACCGCCATCGAGGTAACTCATCGCTGTAGCTGGATGTCCAATTAGCTGTGGCTCGTGCATGCTTTAGGGCAGACCCATAGTCCGTCTATGTTTTTGTTCCTACTGCGCTCCCAGCCAGAAAGTCCACATTTTTGCTCCCTCCCAGCGCCTACAAAGCTGGGAAGGAGCAAAAACGTGGACTGTCTGTGGGTCCTTGGGTACCAGGTTGGGGAAACACTGCTTCAGGGTAATGGTCCTTCCTTTCCCTGTGTTTCATGATCCAGATTCTGGCCTGGGGTTTGCGCAACATGAAAAGCTTTCAGATGGCCACCATCACCTCTCCCAGCCTTATGATAGAGTGTGGAGGGGAAATTGTTCAGTCTGCAGTCATCAGGAACTTGAAAAAGAGTCCAAACTTCCCAGGATCAGTGCTCTTCTTGAAAGTGGTAAGACTTGAAACTAATCTGTAACTTTTGATGGAGATGTCTGCTACAGTTGTCAGAGAATGCACTCAGGTATCCTTTCAAGATCTTCTCTAAGCTCCATAGTCCTCAGTTCTCCTCTGGGGTATTCCACATATTTCCGTTCCGCTATGAGTGTGTTTCAGTAATTGCTGACTGGAGACTCTTATTAGTTTCATTAAGTGCACTGGTGGTGGAACGTAGCAAAAGTGTTGGATGGCTAGGGATTCCCAGGGAGAAATCTGAGAAGCACTGACCTGGAATATTTCCCCCTATAGCTATAAATTCTACATTATATGCTACACGATGTGTAAAGCGCCTATATTGTCTGTGTTTGAGAGTATTTTTAATCATTCAGGAAGAGATTATCTAGGAAAGAGAGATGCATGTATTGTGCTGTTTCCCAGTCTGGTCCTCGCACTCACAATCGGTCCACAATTTTGCTCCCTCTGAGCTCCCAATACTGTCTGCGAGTCCCCGAGGATCGGATTGGGAAACACTGATGTATTGTATCGTAAGTCAAGGCACAAACTCTGTGACACTCTACAGCTCCTACCCAAAGAGGAAATGTACATGCCTCCCATCATGCTGAAAGTGATTGACCACAGGCCTTTTGGAAGGAAACCCATTGTGGGACAGTGCACCATTGATGATTTGGAGGAATTCCGTTGCGACCCCTACACAACCAAAGCAGAAGTGGCCATGTCCTCTAAAGGTATAGAGCTTGCCGCTACTTGCCAATTACAATCATAGTTTCATAATACTGCCACCTGCTGGTAAAAACTGTTATAAACCCCATTGAACTGAAATAATGAAATTTTGTTTTTTGGTTAAAAGTTTGCTCTAAAGGTGAGTGATATAGTCAATGTTCATAAATTAAATTCTTTGAAAAAGCCTTTTAAAAGGTCTGCATATTTTTGAATGAAAAGTTGTATTTCCCCTTCCTGGTAAGGAGAAATTTTAGAAGTACAAACACAAAAGGGGTTTTATCCAGGGAGTCACCAGTGCCTAATTTGTGAATTAGAAGGTGCCACAATGTGAGGATATATGACAGCGGAGGGGCAGTGAGGAGGGCGCAGGTCCCGGAACGGATACAAAAAATCTAAACTAACAAAGGATGCAAAATTGTGTGAAAATTGGTCTCTGTGGGATACAGTTTATCTATCTATTCATTCATCCATCCATCCATCCACCCACCCACACTCGCTCCCTCCCTGTTGGATTGACCCATCTGCCCTTTGACCTCTTCTCTATGCCAGTGGCTCTGATGGCAGCAGCCCCTCGCTACACAGTCATCGATATGGAGGACAGGAGGCCACTGCTTCAAACTCAGGTACAGTACTGTGTACAGGAAGGTGCCCTAACACATTCACTAATGCCCGCCGTTCACGCTCTCATACTGTATGGCAAATCCATTGACGTTATACAATGTGGAAGCCCTGCGTGATCTAATTGGTATTGAATGATACATTTTTTTAAATGAAATCTGCATTGAACCAGTCATTGTTCGTAGGAGCCTTTCACAGTGACTGTTCTGAATTGCAGTTAGCTTACAGTATGTCAGCGGCCATCGGAAAAATGACCCACCGTTCTGCACATCTTGTATGTATTGTACTGGAAGTGGGCTTGGTGTTTTTCTTCTGATCAAGCTCTTCTCTCTCCCCTTTGTTTCTTCTTAAGATGGATGTTGGGCTTAAAGGTGTTAAAATTGTAAGTATGATGTTCAAAGTCAAATCCTGGACCATTAGTTTCCATTAAATTGATGGAAGATTGCATGATATTGGGGTTTCAAATGGAATTCTGACATCCTAATTTGGACACTGATGGAAGGAAGACATTCCAAATGATAATCGCACAATTACTGTAATTTCAGTCCATCTTCAGGTGCACAAATAAAGAGCAAAATTTGACGGATAGAGAAATTAGTATTGAGCAGTGATTTGGCTGTATCTCCTGGAGTTGAAGGTGCTGCAGGATCATTTGTCCTCTTATCTAATGGTCTTATGCTGCACAGGCTTTTTGAATCCCTGTACGTGAAACTATTCATAAAGAAATACAAGTTGACTTGGACCTCATACAAAACTTTGATCATTTTTTCCTTTATTACTTCCTAAAAAACATGCCCAGTAGTAGTGACTTGTAACATAGAACATCAATTAATAATTGTAAATCATACTACTTTAATAATCAGCAACAATGTATTCTTGTATGTTCTGTATTATTGAGCACTGCTCTGGGTATTGAATTAGTTTGGCACAAGGATTCAAACAATTACATACCTCCTGAACCAAGTACAGAGCCACAAGGAATCTGCCTGCAAGTAATTTGGTATCGGAATAACCTGCGGATTCTGTTCAGTTGGCTGTGCATAATATTCTAAATAGGGAGAGAGCAAGACAAAAGGACGCCCTGTATTGTTGGTATCGTCCCACATTCTTTATTCCCCCACCCAGTAACATGGGTACATCACAAAGGTTCCTATCTGACATCTCATCTAATACTACAGATTCCATTTGAACCTTAAACTTCTGGACTCCTTCTGGAATATGCTCCATAATTAGATGGTGTTGAATGTCTGGTGTTAAATTAAGCAGAAAAGGTATTAAAGCTTACTGAAATTCTATTTGTGTCGAAAATGACAGTAGAAGGTATGTAATCAAGATATTGATTGTACTTTACCTGACAATTTTGTTTCTGATTTTCTATTGTCGTTAAGATTCTGTACAAGTGCAATCTGGATGTAAAATGTCCATTTTCTCTGTATTGGATTATAAAATCGATCTGTTTCTCAAAAAATGAATTTTGATTTTCTAGGCTTAATTCATTGGCCTGTAACCTTGGTATTCTTTGGCCTGTAACCTTGGTATTCCTTGACCTGTAACCAATTCCTTGGTTTTATCTGTTTTCTTGTCTGTTTTGCCCCCCTCCCCAATTGTGGAATTTCTCCCTTAATAGCAACAAGAAAAGGTAAGGCTTTTCTGTTATATGGTTTCCAGTTGCACATAAAATTGATTCTCTCGTTACATCTATTGTGTTGGTGAATATTGTTTGAGTTTCAAGACTACGTAAATCATGTTGAATGGGTGTATGTACAGTATGCTTAGGTTGAAATCTCAATGGAATATTTGCAACGTAATTCCTCCATTTGTAAAGTTCTGTAAAATGGATCCATTTATTGACTGGGTGACAGGGAAATGCAATGACCGATGTCTGATATTGGACTTGACCCATATAAGTTTGTTTTAAATTAATTGTAGGAGAAAGATTCAATAGACTGGTGGAGTAAGTTCTATGCTTCTGTTGGAGAACATGAGAAGTGTGGCCCTTATCTCAAGAAAGGCTATGATTCCCTCAAGGTGAGCTTCCATGGCATTGGCAGTATTAATCTCAGCATACAGGTAGTACTAATAGGTAGTGCCATCTAGTGGGGTCAGAAAATACAGCAAGTGGTTCATGACGCTTCATTTGGCCATTACTACTAACAGGAGCAAATATACCATAAACATTGATATTTAAGAGAGTTGCTGAGTCTTCACTATGTGAACACCCACGGCAATGGGTTTGAAGAGACCTAGCCTTTACACATCATTGTTTAAAAAAATTAATGACAGAAATACTCAGTGTAGCAAGCAATCTGTTTGATATTGCATCAGTGGAAATAGGGACGTTATAAAAACTGGGAATATTTGGGAAGCATGCATTCGCACAACGTTTTAATTCAAACAAACGAAGAAATTTGTTGTACACGTTTGGCCTTGTTTGCTCCACTTCACTTTTCTTATCAATACCATGATGTTATTTCCTTTACAGAAAAGCAACGTATTGTATTTTGCGTCTTGTATTTCTGCTTATTTTTGGCTTATTTTCAGCAGCAAGATGTAAATCTTTTGTTCTTGGTTTTCTAAATGTTCTTAGTCCAGAACACTTCAGAAAATCTGTGACACATTTAGCTGTTAATGTGATATCTAATATACCTTCAACGTTTTTGTTTTCAGATCTATGAGTGTGAACTTGAAAATGTGCCTGAGTTCAAGGCCCTGACTGACTTCTGTAACACCTTCAAACTCCATCGGGGTAAATTTGATGAAGACGAAGATGATGTTGCAGTGGTTGGAGAATTCAAGGTGTGGTCATTGCTTATTTAGATATTCTACTTAGGAGGAGGTGGATACATTGATGAAACCTTTTGAGAACGTGAGCTTATTTATACATCAAACACAGGATTGCAGTTTATTAGAAATAATTGTAAATTATATTACTCTAATAATGCTATACAAATCAGCAACAATGTATTCTGTATGTTCTGTGTTACTGAACACTACTCTGGGTATTGAATTAGTTTGGCACAAGGATTAATACAATTACATACCTCTTGAACCAAATACAGAACCATAAGGAACTTTTTGAGAATGCTGGCTTGTTCATTCATCAAACACAGGTTTCACCATTAAAATTCATTCAGTAAACACACAATTTCCAAATAACTTATGGATCTGACCCTTTGTGGGGTCTCACTTTCTTAAACTGGTCTCGATTTTCTACCCAGGGTTCATTCAGAATCTACCCACTGCCGGATGATCCCGCCATTCCGCCACCCCCCCGACAGTTCAGGGAGTTACCCGACAGCGGGCCTCAGGAGTGCCTGGTCAGGATTTACATCGTCCGAGGAATCGACCTGCAGCCCAAGGACAACAATGGCCTGGTGATTGTCTGCCGGAAATCACACCCATAATTTTATCATTAGCTTGTATATGCTAAAGCTAATAGCCTGAGATGCTAAAGCTAATATCTCTTTACAGTGTGATCCATACATTAAAATCTCCCTGGGAAGGAAGGTCATTGAAGACCGGGAGCACTACCGGCCAAACACTCTTAACCCTGTGTTTGGAAGGTAATATTTGATGTTGTATTGGGTGCAATACAAGCAAACTGTAAGAAGCATACAGCTGTATCTTTTGTAATGTCTTCTAAAAGCGCCACCAAGGCAAATTCCTTGTATGGAAACATACTTGGCTAATAATTCTGATTTCAAAATTTCCCTTTCATGATCTTTTATCTCTGTAGGATGTTTGAACTTTCCTGCTTCCTCCCTCAAGACAAGGACCTGAAAATTTCCATCTATGATTATGATCTGCTGAGCCGTGATGAAAAAGTTGGGGAGACGATGATTGATCTGGAGAACAGATTACTCTCCCGATTCGGTTCATATTGTGGATTGCCACAGACATATTGTGTGTAAGTATGTTTTTAAGTTTTTTTTTTTTTTTTTTTAAGCCTTTTTAAAATGGGTATATGTCATTGGTTATGTAGGCTATAGCTGTGTTCCAATTCAGCGGCTGCAGCCTTCACAGAGCCTATCTAATCTATGTAGCCTTTGTAGGTTGCATCCTTCTAAAAATCCATGCACTGAATCTTGGGAGACGTTGGGCTGTGACGGATCCTTCACAGCCCAGGAAAAGGAGGGCCTTGGCACGCTGCTGTGATGCTTTCGGTCTTCAAATGCAGCTTTTGAAGGCTTCCGCCCCTGAGTCTGGACACAGCCATTGCCTTCATGGCCAAAAATTTACTAGTCACTTTGGACTTGGTCTTGATGAGTCGCTGCCATCGCTGTTAAATAGCGGATTTGATCTTGCTGCATTCCCATACAGCTCCGGAATAAACCAGTGGCGAGACCAGCACAAACCATCTGAGATCCTGCTCAACTTGGCCCGCCTAAAAGGTATTTCTCCACCGGTGATAAAGGAAGATGGAAGCAGCCTATCGTTTAATGAACACGACTACACCCTGTCTGAATTTGGTAAGAGAAATAAGGATGTTTATAAAATGACAAGTGGGGTGGCGGGTATAAAGGTTGAAGATTTTGAGGTGAAGTGTTATAAAAATGCCCTTCTATACTTTCTACTCAATGGCCGTAAATGATAAATATGCTGTTGGAATTATACTTTATGAAACGAAATTCCTCTATCTCTTTGTTTTTATTATGTTTTAGTTTTATTTAGCTTCTTTAGCAAAACAGTCACAGTGCCTTGCAAATAAACAATTTCAATCAACAAAAATCTTGGTTGAAGGACCCTTGGAAATGGGACAGCCAACGATAGTCTTCCTAATTGGCCAAAGCCATTAAAGAAAATCAAGTGAAAAAAATACTTTAAAACGGTGCTGTATACTCTGCAAATCAGTATTGGGCATGGAAGAGAACCAATGGAATTAACCACCAAAACTATAGTAGGCGCTTTCATAGTGCTTTTTTCTGGAACCAGAACCTTTTTCTAAAACCAGGGACTTTCGTCGTGTTCACACCACAGAAACTTGTTCCCACTGTAGTTCCTCAGAGTCCAGTTCCAGAACACTTTTTTTAGTACCTACTCCAGACTAGGTACTAAAGAAAGTGGCCAAGACTTACCAAAGTTCCAGGTCAAGACTTGTAAACTGGGACCAAATTCCAGATTTTTGGTGTGAATGCACTTAATATGACTTTTTATTTTTTTATTTATTTTTTTTTTAGCCAGATGAGGTCAGCCCATAGGTGCAGACTCTGCTCTTCCTTTAAACACCACTGAGGTGCAGTGTCTTTTTCTCTCTCTGATTATCAAATGAAATAGAGCACAGCAAAGAGATCCACGAACATCTGGGTGAACCCAAGGAGAGGATAGCCCTGCACGTGCTCCGGACACAAGGTCTGGTGCCCGAACACGCGGAGACCAGGACCCTGTATAGCACCTTCCAGCCCACACTCTCTCAGGTCAGCATATGTCTCCCCCCTCCCCCCCCCCCCCAAACACATCTCCGTCACCTCCCTGCCCCCCCAGCTGTTACTGAGCTCTTTTCCCTCCTTCGCTCCATAATTAGGGGAGAGTTCAGATGTGGGTCGACATATTCCCCAAAAGCTTTGGCGTTCCCGGGCCTCCATTTGACATCTCTCCACGCAAACCGAAAAAGTGAGAAGCCCTTGGGGTGGACTTGGCAACCTTGCAGTTTTGTTGAATAGTGTAAATTTATGTTTTAGGCATCTATTTTATATTCTTTTTTTTTTTTCCCCAGGTTCTTCCTGCGTGCTATTGTTTGGAACACGACTGATGTCATTTTGGATGACACCAGCATCACGGGCGAGCACATGAGTGACATTTATGTGAAAGGGTAACATAATCTAAAGGCACATCATTCATGGCAACATTAATTACTTGTTGCATAGCAACACTAAGTTCCAATTCTGATGTGGTCTTTTACTTGATTGACAGCTGGATGCCAGGCATGGAGGAGGACAAGCAGAAGACTGATGTCCACTACAGGTCCCTGGATGGAGATGGCAATTTTAACTGGAGATTTGTCTTTGGATTTGAGTACCTTCCTGCCGAACAACTGTGCCTTGTTTCCAAAAAAGTAAATTGGGTCATAATCAATAAAATAATTTTTAAAACTTTTGTTTCTAATTTTAACTATATAGTTTGTACATTTATGCTGTTTATATTCTGCTTTTTTTAGGAACATTTTTGGAGTCTTGACAAAACTGAGTTCAGGATTCCACCCAAGTTAATTCTTCAGATATGGGACAACGATAAATTCTCATTGGACGACTACTTGGGTGAGACACTTCGTCCTTCCCTACAGCATTGTGTTTTGGTTTTGGCCAGACTGAGATTAGTTGTAGCAGACTGCCCTGTCTCAGAGACTAAGGTGTGGGATGTAGGTGGGATCTGGCTAAAGAGATGCTCCACTGAAACAGGCACCGTTGAGCTGGACTTGCTGCACCTGGTTTCCCCTTCTAAGACGCCGGAAAAGTGCAAGCTGGAGATGATGGACGCGACCTCTCCGAAAGACCACAGGACCAACTCACTTTTCGCTCAGAAATCTGCCCGAGGCTGGTGGCCGTGTGCGATGGAACAGAATGGAAAAAAAATTCTTGGGGTTAGAGAGCAACCCACTTCACTTAATGCAAAATTGTCGCTCATAAATGTGTTCTTCATAGTTAAATTATTTACATTCCACCCTTCTTCATTGCGACTTTCCTTATCGTGGTTTGTTGAATGTCTCTCTGGATCCATTTTGTCTCAAAGACAGAACATTTTCTTGTGAATTCACCAATTGCATTACAAACTCTCCTCCGTTTTGTTATGTTCAGGGGAAAGTAGAAATGACTCTGGAAATCGTGAACGAGACTGAGGCAGATGAGAGACCCGCTGGGAAGGGAAGAGATGAACCCAACATGAACCCGAAGCTGGATCCTCCAAAGTAGGTTGATCACCCCCCCCCCCATTTTATTCAGCTGCATTTTGTACAAACTCATGACACATCATCGTTCATTACTTCCCTACAGGCGGCCAGACACCTCTTTCTTCTGGTTCACAAATCCATGCAAGACCATGAAATTCATTGTGTGGCGCCGATTTAGGTGGATCTTCCTTGGGCTGATCCTCCTCACGCTCGTGCTGCTCTTCTTTGCAATTTTCTTCTACTCCCTCCCGGTGAGATCGGAATTCCTCACTTCCATACAGAACAGGGCTCACAAGCATAGTAACTTTGTTTACTGTTTGAAAATCCTACACTGGATTGTTGATCCTTTGAAAAGAATAGTACATTATCAGAAAAATGGGTATAGCCCTGTACAGTTTTGTTCCTCAAAGTACAATCAACATTAATGAACCCCAAAAGTACAAAAATGTCAATTTCTGTACCTTAAATTAGACTAAAAGGTACATTTACCTACAGCTAGGGTACAATTAGCTGACCCTTTAGGGTACAGCTCCAGTGGCAAGTGATTGTACCCTTAAAGGTAAAAACTGGTACTTTTTTTTTCTGACAGTGTACACGGTCTATTTCAATGATGCCGATACAGTACATAAAGACAAATATTCTTTGTTGAATGTCTGAAGAATCCTCATGGTTGCTACATTCAGTCAAAAATATTGTATCCATTATACAGTAGGTTGCATATTTTTTTACAAAGCTGTTTGACACTATTATTATCTGTGCCTTTTTCCCCCAGAACTACATCTCAATGAAAATTGTCAAACCATGAATTATCCCGATGAGCCCTGCTGGCTCCATTCCCATGGCACTCCAAGCATCACGCGGCGTGAGGGCCTGCATCTTTCCCATGTTGTCGTCTTGGACGGGGCCATTGTTAAAACGCATACAATAATCATTCATTTCTTTCATCCTTTTTTTTTTTTGCAAGGAAATTGAAGAAATATTGCTTTACATAATTGTCATTTTCTAGTTTGTATAATGGACCGTTTTGTCCTTTTAGAAGCAACGTTGTGTATTAAGGGTTCAAAGAAAGAACACGGCATCACAGGTTGATTACGTAAATATTTGCACATCACACTAGAATTTACACTTTCATGGATTTTGGTTGTGGAATCTGTACAGGTTTTTAGACAATACAGTTAGACAATAGAAGTTCTAGATATGGAGGAGGCTAAAAGAGAAACTGATATTTTCACATTTTCCAATAAAGTCTTAAAGTGCCACTTTATCACTGTGTGTTCATAATGTAATACATTCTGTATGCAATAGTTCAGTCTTAAAGCTCAGTAATGGGATAAATACAGAATTTCTTGATGAAAGCAATTTGATAATTTTCTTTCTCTGAATGGAAGTGCTGTTTTGAAACAAGTATTTTCTCACTTTCAATATTTTATAAAACCATTTTGCATTAAATGTGTAAAAACATTGGGTTTTACCCAGATCAGTCAGAAAGTGGGCTGCAGAATTGACCAATAGCAACCAAGCCTTTTTCACCTGGTCAAATCAGCTAGTCTTTCAATGGTAGTTATTAATTCTATTGAAGTTCTCATTGTGGCTGACTCCTTTTGTGGCCCTGTTTTAGTACAACCCCTCACTACAAAGCCATCAGATAGTACAAGGAAGAGATTCTTATGACCTCTGAAGAGTGGGGAGGGAATGTATAAAGTTGAATTCGCCATTAGAATGGTAGGTATGTGATTCTGGAACTGCTGATCTTCTGTTCCTGGAGTATTCTCCCCGCTTAGCGCCATCTGACTCCATGCAGAAGGAAGGCCGACCTTTTTGGGAATATGATTTGCAGGACCACAGTTCCGCTGCTGTCGCCCCATTGGGGCACATGACTGAGACTGAGCTGCTGTCCCTCTGAGGCATTATTAAATAGTGGTAGAAACTGGGTAGCTAAACAATTTTTTTTTTTCTTTTTTCCTTACAAATGTTATTCACACAGGAAAGCCTGAACAATAAGTGTCAACTTTTACTTCCTGAGATATGCTGCACAGAGAGAAACATGCATATGCATTTGTAGATAAGTCTTTCCTCCAATTGTACCCTGCAAATAATTAATTGTCATCAACATAACTACTGGTTGAAACCGCCATCTCACTGACGAAAATATTGAACTTATTCAGGTTTATTCAGTTTTATCACATAGTTATATTCAGTACAAGGTGCAGTAAAATGTGTATAACAAAATCTGCATTGTCTGTAAAACTTAAATTATCGTTAGGTGTCGATCTCAGAAGTTTCCAAATACAGTGCTGAACTTCCTTTATGTTGGAAAGCTGAAATAGCTGATAATGTAATTTATATAATGTGTTCTGGTGAACAGTATCTCAGTACTTTGTGAAATTTAGATGTGTGTAGAGTTACAGTGCAGAGCAGTTTTTCCAAATCCAGTCCTTGGGGACCCACAGACAGTCCATGTTTTTGCTCCCTCCCAGTAGGGAGTTTTGCAGTTAGTTTTGTTGATGTATACAGGGGATCCTCCTGTTACGACACAGTTCCGTTCCTACGACAGTGACGTAACCAGAATTTTCCCGAGGACCCCCTTTATATTAGAGGAGAGAAATAAGCTAAACATCCGGATGATAATTTAGATTAATGTTACATTGGGGGGGAAAGCAATACTACACGATTCGAGTCTTAAATGGTATAATAAAATGAGTATTCATATAAATGTATCACATTTTTATGATCGACTTAAAAAATATACCCTTCTGGAAAAGGCTTTCTTATTCACTCTACAAAACCAATAGCTACAGCATGAATTTTATAGCAAACATCTCCGGTAATGTACACTCTCCAAACCATGTATCCCTGCCAATATATACGACCAGCCGTCTGTATAGCTAGGTGCAAGTAACTATACAGATTCTACTAATGGGGGTGGCGATGTTTCACGGCACAGCCACCTGTCATTTTTATGACACTAGACTGTGGAACTACAGGATAAATCGTTCTTTTCTCAAAAGAAATGTGACCGTTTAACTGGAAATTGCATCCGACAAGTTACCCCGATAAGCCAGTAGCCCCGCTTCGTAGTACAGGCCACCGCGGACTACATTATTTACGCGGTCTATATAGGTGAAACACCACGTGCCATTTATTATCATTAACATATACATTAAAAACCAACGCTAGAAAAGCCAACATTAAAAACACCTCACAGGGAGCTAACGGTGGTTTGTGAGCAAAATTAAACACCCACACCAGTTTAGTGGACTAATCGTTTGTCTTGCAGAAATTTTACGTGCTGACCATCAAATGCTATTTTATTCCATAGTAATATATTATAGTTATATATATATGATCAGCCTCTATATTTATCTTCACAATTTTATACTAAATGTGTAGACACTAAAATATTCACTTTTCACGGCCAGAACAACAGTATTAATAGTAAAAAAAATGTCACGGTCTGCGCATTTCTTGAACTGATCATCTCGCATCTAACTCATACTGACATCTACACTGAAAATAACACCGCATCACAAATAGCATTTTGGTCAAGCGTAACTCTACAAATGAGAAATACCCGATTCGCATCAAGCTGAAAAGGATAAACCACAAAAAACACAAAGTTTAACATTTATATTCACAAACTATATTATCCGTATTTTTAAAACTACTTTGGCAACCACCAAACCTTAGAACTAACTTCTAGGTATTACGTAAGATGTGGAATACGTACAGTACGGTAAAAATGTTTGCACGACAATAAATTTCTTTTCGGCTCTGTTGCTAAGTGACATGGCCCTTGAGCCCGCCTCCCTTTGAAACCTAGCAGTGCAATTGGCCTGATTCTGATTGCCGTCAATGAGTTTGTACAAGTCCGGGAATTATAGGGAAAGTAAATTGTACGGTGACAAAGAGCTTTGGAATGGGTGTTTTTTTACTGCATAATTTGCTGAAAATGTTTTAGTTTCTGAACTTGAACTTCCATTGGAACAATTTAGAATATAAGACTGGGTTGAAGCCGCATTTTCCATTACCTGTCAATGTTTTGAACTTTGCCTAGCGAACAATATTCTTTCACCACGGTTTGCTTTTCCAACACTGGCTACGTTGCTAACTAGCCAATAAGCTATATCGAAAGCTACCATTATTTGTTCATCGTCCTGGGTTGTCCGAATCGTAGATCTTGGATAGGTAACACATGACTACATTAAGTGTAATACGCTGCGCACTAAAAAAAGTTGCTTTCTCTTGTTACCTGAAATCCCAAGGGAAATACCGTCAACAAAACGTCGCCCTTTTAACTAAGTTTTTGTTGTAAGTATAAGCTAGCTGCTTGTTTGACATTTCGCCCGACATGCCTCTTGTCCTCTAATTAAACTGTCTGTAAATAAGCGAATGCTTCTTAATTACAAATTAGGTGTCAGTGAACTGTAAATACCGGCACTGCAATGGACTTTGCCTTAATTGTTTTGAGTAACTGACGTTTGTTTTCATTCTTCGAAGCATGACTGCACTGTGTAACTGCGAGCCCGTAGAAAAGAAACTCAGGTCGGAGGGCCCCCGTTCACCTGTCAGGCGAGAAGAGAAGCAAATTAAGAAGTCAGAACAACTGTTCCTCTTTTCGGCAAAAGTGCAGAAAGAAGCGCAGCTGAAGGAATCGAGTTTGTGCGGTCAAATCAGAGGTGGGATTTCATGTAATCTTTATCATAAAGTGTCCAATTCAAAAGCAGCACACTTACATTATTTAAAAATACATTGCAACGTACAGTACACCTGTATCTGTTATATGTTTAGCTTTGAGTAAGTAGTGTTGAATTCCGGGCTTGCTAGCCAGTCTTCTGGAGTTGGATTAAAATTTCATTGTGTCATTGGTGATATTGGGGTTGTTTTTTTTTTTTTTTTTTTTTACCAGATATCGAAAAGGCAGCCCATGCCTACACTGTGAGAATGGAAGAAGTGCCAATGGAAACGGAAAAGTAATTCTTTTTATTTTATTTATTTATTTATTTATTTATTTTTTTTTTGGGGGGGGGGGGGGGAAATTACGGAGGCCACCTAAAAAAGTGTTTTTTTTGTTTTTTTAAGGTTATGGTTTAATTTTTGGGGCATTTT
>JABJVO010000042.1:9430501-9443513 GCA_026770805.1 Boulengeromyrus knoepffleri | reverse complement strand
ACGGGGGGGCGAGTACCGCGTGCGGGCCCCTGAGTCCGTCCGGTTTTGCCTGCCACTTCTGTGCGCGGTGGGCTGGGTGGGGGCCGGTGGGGGGGGGGGGGGGGGGGGGGGGCGGCGGTTAAAAGCGTGATATTAATACTTCCCGTTGCCATACAGCAGTCTGACAGCGGAAGCCCACCAGTTGCTCTGGACTGCAGGCTGCGTGCTGGTGCAGCCCATGAAAAGTGCTCTTTCTTCAAGTTGCTGCTGCAGACCGACTCCCAGCATCTCTCCCCCGTAACAGCATGGTACCAGCTACTTCCTCCTCGAGGATCGCCCTGGGAACAGCTCCTGACTCCTCCTGTCCGTACATAGAGGGCCCGGTCCCAGGTCATGCGAGGCTGGGCTTGGTTCAGGCCCTTTTATCCACGTCCCCTCATATCACAGCTGGGGAAGCGTGCTTCTGCTCTGGCTGCTCCATTCCCGCAGCTGCATTCAGAGTAACAGACTGACAGAGGCAGGTGGATATAAGGACCTACAGTTAAGCTTATCTGCGCCGCTCCTCTGCAGAGCAGGCAAACACACCCTGCCACATGCCGCCTGAACACCGCACTCGCAGTCGAGGTAGGAAAGGGAAACGCAGCGCTGGGAGCAGGTCCCGTTGGAGGCCTGGGACACAGCCGTGCATCGCTTCCTCCTTCCCACCGGTTTAAGGTTTCCAGTCAAGCACCACGGGCCCAGGCACAAACGGTGCTCTGTTCACCAGCTGTGTGGATGGTGGGGGGTTGCTGCTGGGCCGGGTAAGATTTGGGCTAACAGAAGAGGGACAGCCTCCTGACCATTCATGCCCAGAACCTCTCTTTCCATGTGCCGCATAACAGGAACATGCCCCGCTATTAAAGACCTGTCAGTATTTCCATCAGGATACCCACAGTTTGTGGTGTCTTAAGCAGAGGGAATAGGAGGGAGACAGCCCATCGCATAGTACGTGACATATACTGAAATATACCATAAAGCAAACCAGACAAATAAAAAAAGGGTCATTTAGATATTAGGGGACTCCTGAAGTCTCCATTGAGGGAACAGGGGTTTCTCAGAGCCGTGGTGAAAGATGTCTGCTTTGCAGGGTGTCCATTTAGCAGCCTATCCAGGTACGTGGCTACGCCAGTGCAAATTAGCCCTGAACACAAACAGCCCATTGTGAGGACAGGGCGGGGGGGCGGTGCTGGTGGTGGTGAGACTTGCAAGCCTGTGACATCACATGTCATCTGTGAACACTCACCTATGAAATCTTCAACACCAACGAAAGGTCTATTGCTGGAAATAGAGATTTCTACCAGCTAAGTTTCACAGCCTCCTTTTAAAAGGGAATGGATTTTTTTTTTTTTTTTTGGGGGGGGGGGGGTGAAATTACGAGAGCCACCTACAAAATGTGTTTATTAGATTTATTAAGGTTACTGTTTAATTTCTGTGGCATATTCATCTGGGAAGCTTTCAGCAGGGATACTGTATAATAATTAACATCTGTAAAGCTTGGTTCTTCATTTACATGTTTAACTTGCCAAATCCATCAGTGTTTTGTAGATTAGCTGTAGTTTGATGCGTGACCAATGGCAGTTGTACAGCACTTAACATAATTAAATGACTGTTTGACAGCACAATAAATGTGGACCCGACTGGCAAAGGTGGAGTGAATCACGATCCTTTTGGAAGTCCCGCTGTTTTGGAATACGCAAACTGTGAGACGCCGAGTTCCGAGGGATCGACCGGTGTGCTTCCTGCCGTCCAGGCGATATCGGCGAGGGCGCCCAGCTGTGAGGGTAGTCCTAAGCCAGTTGATCCCAGGCCCAGTGACGGCTTCCCGAACAGTGCGATTGGCTCTCCTGTGGAGGCGTCTCCGGTGACACGTGGTATGAGCTCGGGCGAGGGTGCGGGAATGCAGCAGGATGTGGCCATGTTGAGCCCAGAGAGCCCCATCTGCAGCCCCCCAGCAGAGCTCTCACAACGGGCCACAGACGCCGGGTCGGGCCCTGAGGGCCAAGGCCCTGATACCAGGGACACCGTCAAGGCCTCCATGGGAGGCGAGAACGAGAAGCGTGAGACAGCAGGAAAAGGAGGTGCCCGGCGTGACACGAAAATCACAGAATTCTTCTCAAGAGTGCCCCCACAGTCTTCATCTGCGAGGTGCGGAATCCAGAGTCTGATCATTATTACCGTTAAAATTGCAATATCTGTATTACAGTCATAACTGAACAGCAAATTTCCAAACCTCACTCTGTCAACGGGATACATTTTCAAGAAAACCTTAGTGAATTTTGGAAATTTAATGAGAGGTCTTTGTTGGATTACGTGAGATTTTGTTCCCACAACTGTAATTTATGAAGCCTGACTAACAAAAAAATGGACTGAATATTGGAAATTAGCTTTTCAATTCAATTTCTTTGTCTTCACTCTAATCAAAGGCAGCTGGTTGTGTCGTGGTTAACCCTGCAAAAAAAAAAAACACCTTAATTTTGGTTTAAAACAAAACATGATCTATGCATTATTTGTTAATTATTATCATTGTAATTTACTTGAGCTAAAGCCCAAAGATGGGTGACGACATCTGTAGACATCAGGTTAGTATGGTTTTTGTTGACAGTCACCTTCAGACATGGTACTTCTGATTAGCTGCTTATCGTGCATCAGCAAGTTGGCTGGCTAGTCTCTGCTGTCTGGTGTTTTGTTGCTGCCTTTGTAATATGACTTTGCGACTGGGAAAAGGTGAAACAAACACAATCTGTCACCTTCATTGGAAGAATGTGGGCTGAACCAGTGTAAAGGTTTCTGTTGAAACAAGCTCTTGTTTATGCTGTCGTAGAGCTCGCAGAAAAGACGTGCAAGTAAGTAACGAGCATTAATGTAACTGTAGTAGTGTTTACCACTCCTGTGGGTCATGCCTGTTTTCTTAGGGCTGTTTAAATATCTTTATCTCTCTGCTGTTAAGGTGACATGAATTGTAGAGTTTGTAAATGTTTATTCCTTTGAGGTCCCCAATATTTTTGCTAAATGATTTTGGGACATCTGTAAGAGCATTGAGTAAGGGCATTCTTAGTTTCTCAGATCAGCAGATACTTGCTCCTTTTAGGTTTCTGGTACCATACCTTTAAGTTGATTGTGTAAGAGAATCACGTAAGCATGTTTGCGGGAGTGTTTCCCAGAGCAGCTGGTGTCCTTTCCTTGCTCTTCCTTGCTCCTGGGCACCTTGGTAATGCGTTTCCTGCCCCTCTCTTGTGCCAGTAGCTCGCAGGACGACTCCCCTCCTGTGGACGCCAAGTGGCTCGGTACCCCAATTGAAGAACTCAAGAGGATGCCCCAGTGCAGCCTACCCCTGCCGCCGCTGAAGGTGGCCGACAGCCACACCATCACGATAAGGGTACGGCTTGTTCTTGGAGTTCCCAGGTTTAGACCACACACCATGGTGACAGAGGACTTGATATGGATTACAGTGTGATTGTTGGCCTTATACTGCTTTGTTTTTGTGCTCAACATCACATTACCTTCTGAAAGTTACATGTGTGTAGAGTTACAGTGTAGAGCAGTGTTTCCTAATCTGGTCCTTGGGACCCGCAGACAGTTAATGTTTTTGCTCCTTCCCAGTAGGGGAGCTGGGAGGGAGCAAAAATGTGAACTGTCTGGGAGGGAGTAAAAATGTGGTCTGTCTGTGGGTGCCTGAGTACCGGATTGGGAAACACTGGTGTAGATTATGTTATATGGTAACTATCATTCATTCAGCTAATGTATGTATATACGTGTGAGTGTATGTGTGTATAGCCTGTTCACTACTCTAATATCAAAGCTTGGTTGAAGGCATTAAGGAGCATTATTAAAATAGCTTTACAACATAAGATAATATGTAACGCAAACATGCATCGTTTCGTCCGCTGTCCGTGGGAACAGGTTTATGAAAGTCGTCTTTGCAGACAACACGAGACTTATCATAAGGAAGACATCGGCCACCAGGATTGCTTTAATGAGTTCCTTAAGCGTAGTATTATCAAGTACTATTGAGTATGCTACCCAATATTGTCATGTAAGTAAAGCAGTTACTTGCATGGTATACTCCGGTCTTACAGCTGCATAATATTTCTTCTTTGTGCATTCTTACAGACCGACCTGCTCCGGGAGGGAGACGTGCCCGTCCCGTATCCCACAAAGTTTAAGGATGCGTGGGATGAGCTGAATGTGAAGATGCCCTGTTCAGACAAGAGCCTCTTTCCGGTGGATGGCGAGGTAATTGCACCTGTCCGGTGCCGCAGCATTGCCAGAGGTGCAGTGTGGGTTTGTGGTAACAGCCTGGTGTACTCCTACAGTACCTGAACATCATGCATTATTGTGCCTGTATCTCCATATTTATATACCCTCTTGCGCTCCAGGAATTCATTTTCAGTCCTCTGTAGAGGACATTGTTTTTGCTCATATTTCTCCTGCTATACATGCCAGTCTACTAGCTTCTGTTGCTCCTTAAAAAGGACAGGTAGGACTTTAAGACGACATTGCGTGTGTGGGGGTGTGCGTTTTTTGTCCCACATCTCGGCTGGATCTGCTTATGTATCTGTGTATACATTCTGTGAATCTCTATACATTCCGGGGCCAGTCTATTAGGTACAGCTGCTAATTAACACAGCTCACTCCTCTAAATCGTTCCAGCACCTGAACACATGCAGCACACAGACAGGCCCCGTTACTGTGTGGGTGAGTGTTAGAACGACTGTGATGTCTGATCGGAATGATTCTGAACGTGCTGTGATTTTTGGAGCCTCGCATTGGGTTGCTGCTATCTCGGAAACAGCTGTTCTCCTGGGGCTTATCACACGCGACAGTGTCTAGAGTTTGGAGAAGGATGTGATTAACAAAACACATCCAGTTAATGGCATTTCTGTGGCAGAAAACATCTTGCTAATGAGAGTGGAGAGTATTCAGAATAACAGGAAGGCCACCGGAAGTGCAGGAACAGTGCGAAACGGAAAGGCTTCTATGAACAGACACCGCATCAGCCCTTATAGCTATTGTAGGGGTACAAGTGGCGCCTACTAGGTACTGAGCTTACCTCATAACGTGCTCTCTGATCCAGGGTTCCTATGTGTCCTTCAAAAGTTTTTAAATGTTTAAAATCCACTAATCTGAATTTTAGGCTTTAAAATATTTTAAATATGATTTTGACAGGTCTTAAAAACTGAACGTTACATTTATAAAGTTGCATTACCTGAAGTCTTGCTTTTGGGGAAAAATGTATTGGTTATGATGTGACAAAGCTGCACAGCTAGAATGGGACCACTAACCGCAAACTGTGTAGCCTGGTCAGAATTTATCAGGGCTGACCCAGCTATTGTGTTGCGGTGTGCTAATGTGGCGTTTCCTCATCAAAAAAATAAATGAAAATAAATAGCTGAATGTGCATGTTGAATGTGAATATATTAATGTACTTTGCAAGCAATTCTAGGACTGAATTTCCTTCATTTACTTGCCAATATGGATGTAAAATAGGTTTTAAATTGCATTCGTAATGGTCTTAAAAAGGTCATAAAAAGCTTTAAATTGCACTTGTTTAAACCTGCAGAAACCTTGTGAACATATGTGTTATTTATGTATTTGCCTGGCTTTTCTCCAGGACGGAGGTGGAGTACAGAGTCGATGGGAATTGATTCAGAAAGCTCTGAGAACAGAGTTTAAAAGTGTTTATGGTGTGAAGGTGAGGTTTTTATTGATTAATTGTTAATAAGAATTGGTAAATCCTAGGTTTGTGATTATGTAGCTGTTTTTTGCACTTCCTGTTTTAAAATGCTGGTAGGACCTGCTTTTGTGTTACACCACTTAGCATGACGCCATTTATCTACAAGCATGTTTGACAAACGCACTCCGCTTTTATTGTTACTGAAAATGGTGCCTTCCTTGTACATTTCCTGTGCTGTAGTTTTATTTCCTGTTACTGACATTATGAAGAAAACCAACATGACTCCAGGTTTCCTCAACAGCTATTATAAGTTTAGCCACTAGGTGGCGTGAACGTCTAAAAAAAAAACCAATTAGAACGCTTAATGGTTTTGCTTTCAATCTGCCTTAGTATGGATATATTTAAGGGTTCTTTGTGTTGTTATTTTATTGTCTGTCCTTAGGGTCTATTAGTGATTTAAAGCTTCTGCTCGACATCCTGTGCTAATTCCTGACAAATGTTTAATTTCAGAGTGCAATATTGAAATACAACACGGCCCATTCCAAAAAATGGGACTTCAGTGCCATGAATATCCTTTGTACCAAGGTAAGCATTGCAGCATAAAAATGTATCTTTTGCACGCATGATGGGGAACTTTGCACTGGTGCAGTTCATCATGTTCCTGCATTTCCCCTGTTTATATCTTTGTCTCTGGCTTAGACAGTGTGACCCAGAGATTTTTCACCACCTGTACATTTAAATCAGGTTATCTTGCTACTAGTCATTACAGCTGGACACCTCCAGGGATTTGAACCGGTCACCTTCTGGGTTGGAGTCCCTGTCCTTAAACCCACAAGCTACCTGCTGCCGTTTACATTGTGATTGCTCTCCTCTGACCCAGATTGATTCTGGGAATGTGAATTATTGTGGTCCGTGGTTTGCATGCTTAGACTGGTCTGTGTCAGCACTCTGTCTGGCATTGGGTTTGATTTGTAGATCATGCTCTTCCTTGTCTCCTACAGTAGTGACAATTCATCACGGGTAAGATGCCACAACCCTTTAGTCTGCAGCACTGAGCACTTAATTCAGGCAAGAAATTGCTATTATGGGGGGAAAAAAGTACTGCATATAATTATACTGTTGGTGATTCATGTAGAATGTGAAAGCCAGGCCTCATCTGTTTAAAAGGCAGTTAAAACACTCTCTTTGTTGCATCTGGTCTTCAATGAGCATTTTTTTTGTTGTTTTGAAACGTTTGATTGGGATCTCAGTGCATCTCCTCAAATTGCATCATAAGCCTTTTTATATTTTTTTATGTACTATAAACAGTAAACTGTGAATGTTGATGAAAAGATTTGAATTACCATTTCAATTGCATGTTTAGTCTCCTGTAGCTCAATAGGTAGAGCATCGCACTGACAATGAGATGGTTGTGGGTTTGAATCCCAGGGAGCACACAAATCATAATCCTTCTCTCTACCGTAAGTTGCTTTATGTAAAGCCGTCAGATAAATGAGTGTGATTCTTTCAGAGGTTTGGGTTAATCGTTTCCTTGTTCTCCCAGCCCTGGTATAATTAACATGATCTACTGTGATCCCATTGCAACGTGTTGAGTGGTATGTGTTAGTCCTATAACTCAGTGTTTCCCAACCTGGTCTTTAGGGAGCCCGGGAAGGTCCATATTTTTACTCCCTTGGGCGGGAGCAAAAATGTTGACTGGCAGGGAGCTGGGAGGGAGCAAAAACGTGGACTGTCTGGGGGTCCCCAAGGACCGGGTTGGCGTTATAGCCTGTAGTATTAACACACCAAAGCACAGCCAGAATGAAGTATAATGGCAGCGAAAATCCATCCTGATTTCTGCGTATGTTCTGCAGTTTTCCTCCTGTCATCTTTGTCACCCTTGCAGTCTGCTCCTGAGCGAAGGCTTGTAACTCCCCAGCGTTTGGCGCAGCCTCTGATGGCATCGGTCTACCCCTAGGTGGACGCGTCATTACGCTTTGGTGCGTTGCTCAGCTCAGCGGGCCTTAACGAAACGAGCGGCCTAACGACCGCCTCTGATTCCGGGATAATTGGTCTGCCCGTGGTGGTAACATTAAGAACGATGAGCGTCTCTCGGATTGGTCCGAAGTCATTTCGTGCCGATACGCGGTAACGGAAAGTTCCGCTTAAGCTTCTCAAAGGCTGCCTCCTGTCTAAAGGATGAGGTAGCACTGGGGGACTGTTTATTTCACGGTGCGCTGTGCTGTCGCAGAGGCTGGCTAATTAAGGTTTATTTATACAAACCGTATGCAGACGGCTTGTGAGCCCGTTCCTATTAAGCTATCCAATTAGAGCTGGCACGGCAAAGCATGAAATCAGCAGCTGTTGGAGACGGAGTGCTGGGCCATTTCGCCCAAGTCTCCGCATCGCAGGTACACCGTCCGGAAAGGCCGTGGCTGATTCATCCGCTCGCATGGGGAGCCTTTCTCTGTCATGGGGCCAAGCGAAGTGGACCAATCAGCGACTCCACTTACTACGCTGCATTAATGTCCCTAGCCCAGTTTGACTGTGACTCAGCTTTACGTTTATTAAAAGGAACCCTTCGGTGTATCGTTGCGTTATTCAGCTCAGGGTTAAATTTCTATGAGCCTGCTTCCCTGTGTTGAGCCTTCATTGGCTGCAAATGCAACAGAACCAGATGCATTCCTTGTAGTGCACCCCGATTGGCTGATTCTGAGGGCGGGAGCATTTGGACCTTTTGTTGCCTTTCATTCTACTTACATTAAATCGATTCAGTTATTGAAGGGTCATAATATATTTAAGTGTGTAGGAGATTTAATACAGTATGCCTCTGCTATCGGGGACATGAATCTACCTGCTGCCTTCGTCGTCAATCATTGGGCTGGAGGTAATGCATCACGTAAATGGATTGTGGGGGTTGGGCGTTACTTTGCCTGCCGTTCAAGGTGCGAGGCTTTGGTGAGCTCAGCCCAAACGGCTCAGGAGCCAGACTTTAGGCCGCTTGCTGTTACTGAACATAGATGCTATGTAAGGTGATCAAAGTTTCCCACAAACCCGCAGTGTTAGGTGTTCAATTCAGGGTGAACTTCCTGGGACAACATAAACGGTTTTGTTTTATGCACAATCAATACTAGCTGTACACATATGACATGGCAGAAATTTTTTTTTAATTGTGTCCGTATCCTAAAGGTTGCACGTGGGTCCACGGCAGAAATGAGAATCGTTAAATTTACCCTTTAGACGAGTGTGTTTCCTTCCCAACTCGATGTGTTTGACCTCTGAAAATATCATTTAATATTCGTGTCAAGGAGGGGTGGTATTCAGAGTCACCTGATAACAGGATGGTTGACTTGATTAACCCAGGAACTGCCCTTAAAATGTTAACTAATGCTTTAATTTGAATTCCTTTTTATAGCTGCTGTTATGAATAATCTCACTTAGTTCATCCAGGCTGTAACCGGGATGTGAGAATAGTAAAGGTGTTCCACTGTCCTTTTTTTCGTGTCGTTGTCTTGGCTGCACCCCAGATTTATTACCTTGGTAGATCTTAAAAGTTGGATCACAGAGGTATGTGTGGTTTCTTTGCCAAAACTGTGGAAGTTATAGGCCGGGAAAGATTTATTCTCCATCGACAGGTTTTTAAATAACTTTATAGCTCCATTTAATTTAATTAAAAGGAACCATTAAATCTGTACGTACGTTAATGGAGGGTAGCTTCGGAGAGCAGCCCGTCCTGATGGTAATGTGCTGTGTAGCTCTGCCCTGCTCCCCGGTCCGGCTCTGGCACCTCTGCCCTCCTGTGTGGTACATCAGTGATGCGGCACCACTCAAGGTCACCAGCTCTCATCGTGTAGCGTTAGCTTAGCACTTTCAGCAGACAACTGTCTTCAGTGAACTTCACCACATTTTTGGTCTTTGTACATGTGATAATCCTTCATCAGTACTTTATATACTTTTGTTAGGGTTTTCATTTGTAAAAATCGTGATGGTTTTCTAATTATATATATCCTCCTGAGACCCAAGGAAAAAAGTGTCCTTCAATTTTAGGCTATTCGTCTTTGGAGGAAATAAAACATCTTACAATTTAGATTTTTTCAAATTTATTTTTATTTTTAATTTCACAGCATGTCCTCTTTAGTGTACAACAGGAATAAATGCGTTTCCTTGCATCAGTGAAAAGATAGCTGCAAAATCAAAATGTCCACTACAATGGACATAAATAAATGGGCGGAGTCTCAGGAGGTTACAGGACCAGTCAGTTTGCCTAGGGAAAGTGAAATTAAGCACTGAATCATGGAATAACTGCAAAAAAAATTTGAAGAATTATTCCGAGCCCTGCAGAATGTCTTATTTTTGCTCTATTTGATAAATTGATACATGCATTTTTTGTGGCACTATTCATAGTCACTGTTTTTCTTTGGAAGTGTCCTGTAGAAATATCACAAAAAAAGATACATATTGCCATTACAAATGATCGATCAGAAAATGAAATAGTCATCTTTCTCAAAATCGTTGTTCCTTATGAGAAATCGATGTGCCATTTTGGGAGATTGACTCTTATCCTTGCTTGTTTGGGTAGCTTTGAAACTGAATGGAGGGTTATTTACATTATTCTACTGTTCCAATTTTAAGCACTAGAGGGCACTCTTGGGAAATGCTCACAATACTCATTTTTTTCGAGGCATTAAAGAAACTGACTCAGTTTTCCCCCTCACATCAAAATATAAATTGTTACATGTCATAATTAAAAAAAACAGTATTTGATATATTTTAGCTACGGTGTGCTCTGCTGCCCTACGTTTTTCTGTTGCGCTGTTTTATACTTGGGGAAAAATGTTCACCCTGATCACATGATCAATAATGAACAGGTGTTAGATCTCAGTAAAATATGTGTTTGTTTTTTGCGTTTGCTGGCAACATTGGTACTGCTGGGGTAAAGCTGACGAAAAACTGGCAGCTGTTTTTCCCTGGTGAAATTGCAGTAAGTGATTAGAGACCTCCCCCCTCCTCCGCTGAGTTAGCGTAATGTAGACGCCCTGTCAAGCGATCCTCTGAACAGACTATTAACCACCGAAGACAAGAGCCCTATTTTCCTTTGTTTGTTTTCCTACACGACTCCGTCGGCGTAAACTCACACCCCCATCTTGATGGCCATTCCCCAATTGAAATGGCAAGTCCTGGGACCCTTCCTAGATTCACGAGTCTCCATGCGTTAACATACGAGATGTTATGTTATGCATATGCAAATTAAATATGTAAACCGTTAAATTACGCATTTGTATTATAAGATGCCCCACCCTTTTTAAGGGATAGCTCAATGTTGATAAAATGTCAATTACTATTACTAAATACTATTTCCATAGCATTTAATTTCCCCGCAGTTTTAACTCTATTTTTGCACACTCCTGCTGAAAAGGCGCTAAACGTGTCAGCTGACCAGGTTGGATCTAATAAGGATGTCTTTAGCTATGGCCACCGGTGCACCGAGCAGCGACACGCTAGCTATTATATTTAATTTGACTGGAAATTAACTTCCCGTGGAGACCTTCAGCTCATTATAAATTTGGAGCTGCCTTGTGCTCCTCTGCTTAATTTATAAGTGGTTTAAAGTACCTTGGGCTCAATTTTTAAATTATCCATTTTCTCATATTGGTAATAAAATAACAAGTCTGTTATGGGTGATTAGGACTGTAATTTTGCTTAATTCTTCTAATATGGAAACATTTAGTTTACGAGGAGCTCTTGTTGAATTTGTCATTTGGTGTATTGGGCTGTTTGTTATGCTAGAATGGATTCTGATGTTACTCTGTAAATGTTTTGTGTATGCTCTGTAAATTACCCTCCCTCCACCCCGCTGTGTGTTTAAGCCTCAACGTCACAGTGGTAAGTCACAGTAGCTAAACAGCATCTCCTCGACTTTGACTTAACACACTCATATCGAATCGTAATGCTAGTTGTTTAAGTCAAGATGTCCAGCTTATTGAAACCGTTGTCTTTTGATTAAAGATATGCATGTTAGTTTATGAAGAAGGCTGAGGGAGAAATTCAAGTTAGTCTCTTCACAGTATAGATGTAAACACAGGGTTAAATTTACAGAGCGGGCTCAGTTCTCTAGCTACCTATTTCTCAAGTTTTGGTATGTGGCCTTATCGTGACAAGTGGGGGGGAGACTTTTATGCTGTTTCTTCGTGACAAAAGGAATCGAAAGTCTACCCCTAAGGTCTGGGCAAAATAAGCCCATATATTCAAAATGCCAGCCAATTCTTGTTAAATTCTTCGGACTTAATTAGATTCTCGGCCCCCCTCCTGAAGTCGCTGAAATAGTCTAATCATTCCGAGGAGGTGAAAAGCCTCCAAGGCAGACGGCCGCCGTGATTGACACGCCAGTTGTAATGGTTATAAAGAGGAAATACAAATTGGCGGCCGTTTCGTAAACGGTCCTAGTGGCTCTCGAGGATAAAGCCGCCCGTCCGCCATCTTTCCACAGCCGTGAGAAGGGGGCCGTCGGTTCCGTAAAGCCTCCCTCAGCGGGTTTCCCCAGGCATGGTGCATTTCGCGTGGACAGGACTGTCCACCCCTTCCCCTTATTAATCTGAACTTGGTTGCGTTCGGAAGGCTGCGGTGTCTGAGAGGGAAGCTCCGGTTAAGTGGGCGCAGGGGGAGGGAGGCGAGCTGTAGGTGGAGTAATGACCGACTAGACACAAATGCAAACCAGGGGAATCGAGTTACCTGTCTGCAGTGTAAATGGAGAACATGCATATGGAGGACTGTTCTAGAGTAGCCTGTTGCTTTTGAAAAGAAGGTTTGGGATGATCTCCATGTGTTTTTTCCTAATGTCTCCACAGTGGGTGCAGTAAATGTAGCTCCCCTTTGAGTTGTCATGTGGCAGAAGTTAGTTTAAGAATAAATTACCACATATATGGTGTTTATATACAGTCTCTTTTGAGTTCATGGTGTCCATTTTCCTTTTTTTTTCTGCAATCGGGGCGTTCTGTAAAATTTAATTAGCACAAGATCCCCAGTATATACCCAGTTAGAACCTGAGGGGGTTCTGCTATGTTAGAGAAGCTTTCTTGGGAAATGCAGCCAAAACAAATACGCTGTAAAAGCTGTTTTGATGTTCCATCCGATGGAGCCACCGATCTCTGATAGAGATGTCTTGAAGCATTTTGACCCGCCATGTGAGTGAGTGTCAGGTGGAGCGGGGGGGGGGGGGGGGGGTGTGGCAGACCCACCGACGCACCCATTCAATATTCATCCGCCACACCCACTTAAAGAACGATACCAACGCCCCAGACAGAAAGGGGCAGAATGGGTTCGTGTTATTGGAAAGAACCCGAC
>JABJVO010000042.1:9387679-9401416 GCA_026770805.1 Boulengeromyrus knoepffleri | reverse complement strand
TATATATATTCCATCTAGGGCAATCTCATGTTGATTCTTTAAGAAGTGGCATGATGACTTCTGAATATGGTCGAAATTTCCACCCCACCCCACCTGTTTGAAAATGTACCCGTCATGGTTCTTGGCTGAAGCTGCGGTGATACGGTTAAGTGATCTGGCACAGCACTGCCTTTTATCATTTCTCATTTTGCCCTTTCACTCCGAGTTTAATAAGGTCGTTTCAATATAAGGTCACCTTTAAATAAGCCGTACATGAAGTCTCATTAAGTGTAGTCTGACGAGCTTTTCCCGCTTGCCAGGATAGGTCTTTCCTCAAAGAAAAAAAAAAAAAGAAAAAAAATCACTTGGACACTCTTAGTCTTTCTCATTTTGTGGCGTAATGGCGAATTTTAAGTGGACTGGGAATTTCTGCACCGTCTAGGAGGGTCAAAGTCTCCTATAGGGCAGTCTGACTTTTGGGACCTGCTTCGTGGTTATTTATTGAGAAGTAATTCCCCCCTCCAAGTTTTAGGTAAAATATTGCTGGTGAAGGATGATTGCGGTTCAGACATATGTCATAGTTGTTCTATTTCCATGATTTAATATGAAAACCCATGCTAGATGCACTTTTGGAACCCGTGGATCAGTATGGCCTGCTGTGTACTGGCGTTGAGTCCAGGTTGTCTGCCTGCCTCGTGCACCCCAGCCGGGGGCTCCCGTCCCCCCCACTACCCTATACTCTATAAGCAGTTGGAAGATGGATGGACAAACATGTCATCTCCTGAAGTCATATCAGCTTGTTAATGATGTTAGACCTTAAAGACATCTTGGTATTGCTATTCTGGTGTTAAAGGATACTTCCTGTCAAATAGGTGAATGCTAAAATGTCTACAAATATACGTAAATGTATACTTATATTTGTGTATTCATGTGTGAAATTATTATTTAACAGAATGGTTAATTGTTGCTTTGATGTGTAATGTGGGCTTTATAAAAACACTTTTAGCTCATCCTTGAGTAATGAACAGAATGATCTGGTTCAACCAGTTACTGTACTTTGTATCTCCTGTCAGTATCGAGTAATGTGATTCTGCGAGATACTAAAAGTTGCGAGTCCAACTGTACCTGAAATACTTCCTGTTTAAAAATCCAAAATGCATAACTTCAGAAATGTACTTTGCTTGTAACTCTCCATCCCAATACTGTAGTCATCAACTAAGACCAGAATGCTGAATAGTACAAACCCTTTGATTCTGTAGATCCATAGATTTAGTTTTCTCCACACTATTAGCCGTCGTGTTAGACTTTGTAATTGACTTGTCTAAACAGCATTGCATTGTATAGAATTTGACACTATGTTACCTTTCAAAGAGCCACCTGTAATCTGGCAGTACCCAGCCAGTACCCATCATACTTGTTCACCAGCCTTTTAGCACCCAGAATGTCTTAACATTCCTTGTATCCCAACATTATCATTAATTTATACCGTTCATAGGTAGGGAGCATTGTGCAAAATATCCATTGTGAAAGGTGCTGCTTAGGAATTGAATCGTCTTTGTGGTATTGCATACAAATGACTGTCGTGTGAATGGCTATGTAAGCTTTCTGAAAACAAGACTCCAGACACAAAGGTACAGAAGAATTATTTCGGGGTGTGAAACATGGCCTCCCGCCTCACAGAAGTCGGGTTTGGCACCTGTTTGGTAGCTGGTACTGTTTTGGTCCTTGCTAATTGGTTGAGCCTTTCTTTGGAGATGATGGTCCTGGGACTACTTTATCTCCAAACAAATGCTCTACCAGTTAGCATAGCTAATTAGATTGACAAAGCTTTTGATTATGATATATTATTTTAAAATCTGTTTAAGTATTTAAATAAATCCTAGGGCAGTTAGATGTTTTCAGAGAACTCGGCAAAAAAGTGGTACTTTTGATAAAATTGTTAATTGGAAGTGATCGTTGGTGTTCTATAAGGCATTGTAATGAATCAATCCTCTTAGAAATTTCTATAAAAGATTTACATTGCCTGCAATGTCCGAGTCCTTTTTTCATGGTGATGGTTCTGTGTTTATGCTGAAACCTTGCAACAAGGTCTTTTGAGAGTCTATTTTCATGCAGTTGAACCTAAAATTAAAACTTGTTTCCATGCTGAATGGAAAAGACCATTGGCAAATTTACACGCTGGATTGAAAAGCTTTACTCCTGTTTAATTATTCTGAAAATGCATGATCAGTCATACACATCTGCCTTCCACATTTGTCATTTTTGAACCACTTCAGTAAGGGTAATATAAAAAGTAACTAGCTTTTTTTTATTGTGATTAATCCTACTTCATTATTGCCAGACAGAAAGTGCTGTCTGATGTCCTCCTTGAAAACTTGTATTCTTTAATATGTTGCCACGTAAAGCTTAGATAGATCCCTGCGGCAGGTAACATTGTAGCTTGTCATGTGTGGAATAATCCTAAGAAAAAAATCAATTGTATCCTGACACTTTCCCCTACACGCTTTTAAAACCCATTACATGTTAAGTTTGCTTCTTCTGAAGGTGTCAACTTGAAAATGAATCTTGCATTACTCTGTTCAATGGACAAATAAATCAATAAGTTCTTAATGGACGATAACATTTGCCATTTCGTTCTGTATGAATGAGCCCTGCAGTTTTACTTCACCTCTTTGCCAATTCAAAGAGAAATATTTAAATAAATTCCTAGGTTCAGTTTTTTGATGGAAAAGGGAAAAAAAATACATCTATGTCAGCATCATCTATCATGGTTTAAAGATGCAAAATGTACAAATATTTAACGATGTGAACACTGTTTATGTAATTAAATTGCTGCTGCGATTATATGGACAGAAGATATTTAATCACTTACCGCTTAAATCGAAAACAGGCTCCTCCTGCAGATTCAGAGCTACTCGGATCTAAGCCGCGCCTTTGTATCCCGCCGTTTTCAAAAGGATTTGATAAGAGCCTTCATGAGGGGCGCCCTGACTGAAAGGGGAAAGCTTTAGGATTGTGCTTTGCTCAAGCGACCCCATGCTTGAATCTGACCTTTTAATGACCATCTGTCATGAAACGCAGCTATTCATTGCATCTGATTAAATGCCAAGCCACCCCATATATAAATGCACACTGTCGTCATGCGTCGTTTTATTCTTTTATAGTTGTCGTATATGTCAAGCATGTATTGCCAAAGTATGGACATCTTGTGTGGTATTGCAGAAGCCAAGACCCTGTAAGACCTGAACGTTTCATCTTTTGGACAATGCTGCTGATTGTGGAGTGTGATGTATCAGACGTTGTGTTTTGCTATTCAGGACCCTTGGTTGTGCTGTAGTTATCTGACTGTGTACCAGAGGATGCTGGGATATGTTTCGTCAGTCCAGCATGAGTTCGGTAACCTGATAAAACTTGTTTGTCTCGTGTTATTTAGTGGGTGATACACCACAGGTTGACACTCTTGGGTACTTGTTTCCTCTCTACGCCATGTGTGAGAAGCGTGCTGGCGTGGGATTTCTCTGAATAATCAGCGCAGCCAAATGGGCTTCATTGAGAAGTAGAAGATAGAGGTTGCTTTAAGGTGCCATGGGAGCCTTCACAAATATACTCGCTGTTCTCTGAATAACCTGCATTTGTAGTGATGTTTTTTATTATTATTATTATTATGTCTGATACCGTGTACTGCCAGGGTGAGAGAAACCTACAGATTCCTGAATGTTCGTTGACGGTTCTTTGTCACGACCTTGGCAGTTGTCCTTGGAGGTCCTTTGGCCACTAATGTGTCAGATGTTTGTATTTGTGCTGTATGGCTCGGATTGTGGGTCACTGGTTCTTCTTTAAGCCTGTGAGACATGTTTCCACAGCACAGGCCTTGGATGTTATTTTAATACTAATTCAGCCAAACTATATACCTCTTCAGTGCTGTGACTGGATTTAAAACTGATTTATAGAGACCAGGACAAGTCAAGACATCAGATACATGGGAGACACATTTCCTGAATTGTTTGGAATGTTATGCTATGGTTAAACATAAAAGGTAAAATAGCTGTTTCAGTTGGTGAAATTTCAGTTTATTTCAGTTATTAGTTAAGGAGTGGCTTAATACTGTTGTTTTGCATTTACTTGGTAGGGGGTTTGAACCCCCCTCAGTTGTATGTGTGGAGTTTGCATGTTCTCTCTGTGCTGTGTTTGGTTATTCTCCCACAGTCCAAATACATGCAGTTAGGTGTCCTCTCTGTAAATGCCCTGTGATGGACTGACATCCTGTCTAGGGTGTTCCCCAGCCTTGTGTCCTGTCCTGCCTGTAATAGGCTCTGGCCCCCCCTTTGAGGATAAGCTAAAATGAAATTATGCTTTATTTTGCCATGGATTGGAATGCTTCTTTTCGCGTATCCCATCATGCTCTCCTTTGAAACGTGCAAACACACAATGGTGAGAGCAAAGGTGGGGCCTAGTGCAAGGTCAGCCATTTCTCCAGTGCTCTTGCTGCGTTTTGCGAGGGGGAAGATCATATGCTTTGCTCAAGGGCCCAACAGCAATGTGATTATTCTATAATTAGGACTTTAGCCAGCGACCTTCCGATTGCCGGACTAACCGGCTGAGTCGCACAACGCCCCCAAGATGCTCGAGTCAATCAGGAGGGAAGATGGACGGAAATTCAGATATATGAAATTAATTATATTAAGACTACTGCTGCATTATAGTAAGACACGAATATGCCATCTTTGAAAAATAACTCTGGATGAGGAACACAAGCAGATAAATTATTACAAAATATATACTTCAAAATACATTAGCAACACCACACCAAAGATCAAAAGTTGTCTGTTACCTTATCCTGGGAGTTGAATTGCTCAAAACCAAAGGTGGGAAGTCCAGGTTCAGAAAGTACAAATCCAGACCAAGATTTTGTCACCAATTTTTGAACCAACCCATTGAGTATATAGAGTCACATACACAGAGTACTCAACCAGTTGGTTGAAACAAAATCTTGGTCTGTATTTGGACTTTCTGGACCTGAACATTCCATCTCTACTCAAAACTCAGCATAGTACCTAAGGAGTTATTAAGTTCTTGGGGCCCACACACTCTCAAGAAAGGTCTGCAAGTGTATTGTGGCCAGCAAAAGAGTGAGTGAATGAAATCCTCGTGTTGCATTCCGTGACATTACAGTTATTTATGAATAAAAGATACATTTCTATTGCACTTGGACAAATTTCAATCTGGCTTCCGCTCCGCACACAGCACCGAAACAGCTTTGATCCGGGTCACAAATGACCTATTGATCACTGCTGACCGTGGCTCCTCTTTTCTCCTCGTCCTTCTGCATCTGTCAGCAGCCTTCGATACAGTTGACCACGACATCCTCCTCCACCATTTAAAACACCTTGCAGGGTTCACTGGCACTGCCCTGGATTGGTTCAAGTCATACATCAGACAGATCTGAGTTTCTCTCCATTGGACATGCTAAATCATTGAGCCATCCTGTCACCCGTGGTGTTCCTCAGGGATCAGTATTGGGGCCAATTCTTTTTAATCTGTACATGGCTCCACTTGGGCGCATCATCAGCAGATGCGGGGTCTCGTTCCACTGCTATGCCGATGATACCCAGCTCTATTTGAAGCTGGGTAGCAATGTGTCTGAGGCCCCCCTCACTTCATCAGCCCCTTCGATATCTACGCCCTCCACTCCCCCCACACTCACCGCCTGTCTGGATAAGATAAAGGCATGGATGGAGCAAAATTTCCTTCATCTTAACATCTCAAAAACTGAAGTGATTCAAATTGGCACTCCACACCAAATTCGACAACAAAAAATCTTCAGTATTGCTTTCTCCGGTCAGAACATTTCTCTTTCTAAAACAGTCGCCAACCTTGGTGTTATCTTTGACCCTCAACTTACTTTTGAAAGCCATATCAAGCATATTTGCAAAATCTCCTTTTTCCATCTCAGAAATATTGCTAAACTCCGGCCTGCACTTTCCCTTTCTGATGCAGAAAAACTAGTGCATGCCTTTGTCTCCTACAGACTGGATTACTGTAACGCGCTTCTCATTGGGATTCCTGGCAAAAACATACAAAAACTTCAGTATGTTCAGAACTGCACTGCCAGGGTCCTTATGAGAGTGAGGAAAGACGAGCACATCACCCCCGTGCTCCGTTCCCTTCACTGGCTTCCCGTTTCTGCCCGGATCACCTACAAAATCTCCCTGCTTACCTTCCAATGTCTGCATGGTAATGCGCCTGTATACTTAAAAGAACTCCTCACTCCCCACTGTCACCCACGCACTCTCCGCTCCACCAACAAACACCTTCTCCTCCCTCCCAGGACTCGCTCCCGTACCACTGGAGATAGGGCCTTTTCTTGCACTGCCCCACGACTGTGGAATGCCCTATCTCTTCATTTGAGGGCTCCGCAGACTGTGACATGTTTTAAAAAAAACCTGAAAACGTTTCTTTTTAACCAATGTTTTAATGATTGTTTAAATGTTTTATTCCTCTTTTTAATGCTGCTTTTAATGTAATATTTTCTCATTGTCTGTATGCACTTTGAGATTTTCTTTGTAAAATGTAAAGTGCACTATAAATTAAATTTATTATTATTATTAGTCCTATAGGTTTTTATAAACGAATTGACAAAATGTATTCTTTGCCTTTGGGGGGGGGCATGCTCGGCAGAATCTTGCCTAGGGGGCCAGAACACCCAAAGCTGGCGCTGTGAACTCCATTTCAGACTGTCTGTGAAGGTTTTACCGAGATGGCGTAGACATATCAACAGAATGCTTTCTCATCAAAAAATCTCGGTCCGTGTCAGACTGAAATGCATTTCATGCAAATATGAAATCTCAAAGAGCAATATGAGGCACTGCGAATTATTAGCTAAATTACGACTTTATTAGCTTACCAGTATTAAAAATGGAAACATCAAAAGCATTATTCAAACAAAACAGGTGGTGGCACTCCCTTCACCCGCTCATTAATAAGGACAACTTTCCTGGGGAATTATTAAATTCTGCCTTTTCCTGGCAGTCTTTCCCCCGTGTTAAGCTCTCACCACCGTCCCCTGGGTGCTGCAGTTACAGCTTCTTCGAATTCTCATCAGTGCTTTGTCTGCAATGTCATGCCAGCGTTTATTTACTGACCGGCGAGTCCCTGAACTGAGGACTCACTCCATTATGGCAAAAAAAATAAGCCCTACTAGGTTTCCAAGTTTGAATTTACAATGATGATTTACGCTCGTTTAAGAGATTTCGATGATTCGGGCATCCGTCTAGCTATGCCGTTTTCATAACCCCTAATGCAGGGTCATGATCAGCCACTCTCAGGAGACATAGGTCATGAGACAGCAGACCCTGGGATGTCTGGTGTCATTTATTTTAATCATAAGATTTCTCTCTTCACAGCCATCCATCCATCCATCCATCCACCCATTTTCTATAACTGCTTGTCCTATGCAGGGTCGCAGTGGGGTCAGAACTATATCCTACAGGAACCTTAGCTTGTTTTTAGATCTTCAATGGACAGAGGTGTTAGGCAATAGCGTTAACCATTTTCATAGCATTCAACATTAAAAAGTTAAAATGTAAATAAGTGGGTACATGTCAAACTGCATCTACAGTATTATGTGTGCCTTTTTTTTTTCCAAACTTCCAGTATAAAACTAGCTGTGCACCATGTGACCTGTGGCTCTGCCTTCTCCCCCATCCCCAGTAGTTGGGGATGCCCTACTTGTAGGATGATTAATCTGCCTCCCCCCAGGCACTGTTTCCTTTGGTAGACACAGAATTTGCTGACTTTGTTTCCAGGACTAAAGGCGGTTCCTCAGTCCCCTGCCCCCCCTCCCCCGCCCGCTCCCCGCCCCGTGCACATTTTGCGACTCCCAGCCATGGAGAAAGTCATTCATTATCCCTGCATGGTTTGACATCTGAGGTACTGGACTGTCTTCGCACCATAGAACACCTCACCAGGTCGACCGTGATGCTCGGGGCGAAACAGAAACACATCGCGTCTCAGTACATCTATGCCCTGTATTAAACCATAAACTGTGATATTTCCAAATATATTTCACCTTACAGTTTCCATGGAGTCTCATGTTCACCTACTGAACCAGTATTTTATTGAATGATGTAATTACGTCAGTTGCCTGTTCTTCCCTTTTCTATATAATTCCAGCTATCTGCAGGTTCTTTTGGAATTATGTGTAACTGTCTTTATGGCTCACCTCTTGTGAACGGGCAGCTTTGTTGAATGGACATATCCTCTTCGTATCCTCCCCATTTTTCATCTGTAATGGGGATTTGACTTGACTTTGAGTGTTTGACCATTAACTGTCCCATGTTTATCTGCTCCCTGACTCTGCCATGACCTCGAATATTGTACTGAGGGTCACTAAACCCATGTGAGAATTTCAGAATATGGCTGAGATATTTGATATATTAATAATGCTCCATGAAGCTCTCATCTATAATGCACTATCAATACTTACATAATGCATTATAATGGCTTATACTGTCCAGTATAATACATTATGAAGGTATCTAGTGTGTATTATAGATGAGGGCTTCACAGAGCATTCATAACACATAATAAATATGGCTATAATGTGTTATGGGTTTTTATAAATAGTTACAGCTATGTTTGTAATACTTTATGAATGTATTATAATGCATTAAGAAGGTATCAAATGCTTATTTTTCTATTCTATTCTAAGAGTAATTTATTAATTTATATCTTAAAGGAACAGGCCGTGAAGGGCTTGTTCTGAAAAGCTCATTTCTGCCCTGCGTAAACCTTCTGGGTTGAGGTATCAGATGGCACATGAAAGGGCCAAAACAAAGATTGATATGAGCTGAGACGTTGTGAAATATTGAACACCTCCACAGCGCCCATCAAACGGCTCCCCCCAGCCCCTTGCAAGGCCCCTCCCACCCGCTCCCTCCTAAAAGCCAGGTACAGCTGCTGCCGTCTGCCGGGACCGTCGACAGCTAAAGCAAATCGGGGCTGTGGGTGAGGCGTCTAATGAGAGAGACGTAAACAGGAAGGGAGGCTGCGGTGCTGGGGCTTGAAGAGGAAGCGTCTTTAGGAAGTGTCAGCATATTGAAGTTAATGATGCTGCTCGACGGTGTGGAGGAACGGTTCTAAGTGCAAACACAGCGCTCCATCGGCGAGGAGCTCTACAGTCCTTAATTAATAGCCCCTTTGTCTGACTTGTTTAGAAAGTACTTCTTTAATCCGTTTTGCCTTTTTTTGACAATAGCCGTTCAGTGTCCAATTAGCACACAGGCAACACCCACTACTGAGCATTTTGGTCTTAATGTGGCCCCGCATTTCACTGTCTTGCAAATAGCATCCTTCGAAAAAGCAAAGTAGCATTACATCGTTTTGGTTTTGGGCTTCACTTACATCAATTTAAACGAAAATCAGATCGGCACTCATTGCTGTACAGTTGTGTTTATGGTACAGCATTTATAGGAAGGTAAGTAATCTTTATAGGCTGCTAACTAGTTTCCAGTATTTGATCAGTGTAGCGTATATGCAGCATGGTAAACTATGTTTATTTAAAACAAATGATTAAATATAAAAAAGGAAACAAATATGAAAGTACAATATGCACATACACCTGTTAGAGTTCGCCATGTATATATAATGCACGTTATTAACTTGGAGCCACATGTCTTAGCTGTCCAATGAACGCTCTCTCCCGTATTCACGACATTTCCTGCAGGTCCTTCAACAGTATGTCCACCTTCATTCACCATTGTGTTTTTCTTTTTTATTTGTGCCCCGTGTGTCTAATGTAATTTGTGGCACTTGTCTCTTCTGATGCATCTGGCGCCCGTGAGCCTGTACAGTCTACATGCTGGATATTGTCCGCATGTTCATCCATCCATCCATCCATCCATCCATCCATTCATCTTCTAACCATGCATCCTGGATGAGATGCTTGCTGCAGTCAGAATTATTTCTCTTCATGAAAATATTAATTTCAGGATTAGTTTTCCTTAAATAGCTTCACATGATTTCTTCATGGTCACGCTCTCCGAGTGCTGCAAATAATTCTAATTATTTAAATGATTTTTATAGCAAATGTCCAGTATGATATATGAGCCGTGTTCCTTGTGTGGTTCTGTAAATCTGTCCGTAATGGTTACTAGCGTCCTGTTCTTCTTTCTGGACTTCTTCAGGGCTTGATTATCTTAATACATACACAAGAGCAAAGCCTAGACTTGACATAAAACCACAAGAGGTTCAGCTGTTAATTTGTCTTGTGTGTGCGTGTGTAATGGTGCATCAACCAGTCTTCAGTTTGCGTTCCCTTTTCTGTTTTTTTTAACCTCCACCAGGGGAGGGCGCGGTTTTTTTTTTTTGTTTGTTTTTTTTTTGCCTTGTAATTGCACACTTGTTGCAACAGCCTCACCATGCAGCACCCAGCACCATCTGTTCCAGGGGCCAAACAAGACCAGTCGTCATTTCGCAGAGGGAAAAATATACTCTTTTCTCTCTGGCACTGATTTCAAAGTACCTCAGACAGATGTTCCCTTCAAATTTCAAAGGAATCATTTTACAAGGTTTGGGCCCTTGATCATTCTGCTGGATAAGCTGAGGTCTTCACACATATGTCAGTGGGAAAAAAAAAAAACCAACGTCTGAGGGGAGAGATGGTTGTGCAGAAGTTCGGTGGAAGTTCGGCAGTCCATATCCGGGCATTTCTGTATCTCCGTAATTAGTGCGCCGTCATGGCGTCCTGTTCCGGGAAAGCGAGCGGCACCTTTGCAAAGGGCCAGCTGAGGTTATATATACCTTCACTTTAATAAGACTCCTTACATTCACTCATATATTCCAGCAAAGCTCATGCTCTGCGACAGGCCTTTCTAATGAATACTCTTCTGGAGGCCTATATCTTTCAAGCTGCAATGATTTCATACCAGCAGTGCTTTACATTCACCATCACCTCGCCGCTTTCCGAATCCTTCGCACTGGTGTTTAGCGGCCTGCTTGGCTTTCTGTAGATGGCCTTGCTTGGCGAGTGGATTGGGGGAGGGGAGGGTACCGCAAAAGGCTAAATAGCTGTCACATCGCTTCCAGCAGAGAGGGCCTTCAGGCCTTCTGGACTGGATTTGTTATATAGCTGTCACCAGTGGTATGGATGGCTATGCCGCTCAGCCTGTACATGGCTTCTGTGGCTACTTTTCCCCGGCTGGGACACTGTCTGTCAGGTTGTGTTCCTCTGATCCATCAGTGCTTCCTGTCCAACCGGCTGGAATTAGCTGCCCCCCCGCCACCCCCAGAGGATGCATTCTGTAAGAAGTCCCCAAAGTATTTTTGTATCATGCATGTACACGGCCTGAAAATTGTGACTAAATTTAAGTGGGTAACGGTAAAGCAGGTCTGCGGAGATGTAGCTAAACACAGTGTCGATACAGTGATCTGGAATTACCTATTCCCCCTCCTCAAAAGGATGCATTCTGCAAGAACCCCCCAAAGTATCTGTGTCGTGCATGTACACGGCCTGAAAATTGAACAACAAAGAGGTGTCGCTGTGGAGTGTTTGACGCCATTGGGAAACTCGTCGATGGGAAATACGTGATACTTATAGATCATTTATTGGGGTGAGAATAGGGCTGCTGTGGTGGCAACTAAATTTAAGTTTATAACGGTAAAGCAGGTCCGCAGAGATGTACCTAAACGGAGTGTCGATACGGTGATCTGTGACTCAAAATGATTCGCCTCAGGGCCTTGTGCCGAATGTAAATTGGATCTTCTCCCTTGAATGTCTTCCAGGCAGTCTGAGATTTTTCTTTTAATCAAAACATTTATGAGGCGAGTTAACATGATTGCAAGTTTCTCTGAAACCCTGGGGATTTTGCTTCTTGTAACCGAGACATGTAATGTAAAGATGCTTTAATCTTATGGGAGTTCTTCACATCTTAATTATGTTGTTAGGATCGACTTAATTCATGTGCTTGGCCATTTGTAGTGCAAATGAGGGGTCTCCCTCCAGCATGCTGTACAGCCATTAAGAGCTGACTTGATATATTTTGTACATCGTCTGTGGAAAACGTTTGGCAGTTTAGTGCAATCATGCAGCTGAATGTGTAATGTGTCCTTCTTTAACAACTCTGCAGGAGCACTATTATTTTGTGGTAATTAGTCATTTAGTGGATACCTTTATCCAAATTGACTGACCTGGACTCGTTGTATTATGCATAATCCAGTTTTGTAATGGGAAAGGTATACCAAAGAAAGGGAGATTCCAGAGCCTTCTCAAGGAGCCTCAAAAGACTTACACAACAAACCAGTAAACTTTTAACCATGAAACTAACATCTGCTACTGCAAATCCCAACATTATACAAATTAGAAAATGAAATTGTACATGTGAAATCCCATTGGTGGATTTAAATATCAGAAAGTAACTCAAACTTTGAAGGAAATGGAATGGAAGAGTAGTGGGGACTTTGCTGTAAGTGAATATAATTAAATTGCTCCGTTAAAAATATCTGTTCTGGATATAAGCAATATCATTATGATTTCTTTTAAATTCAGTACTGGTATTATACGTGTAAGAAAATTAAGACACATCCCATGTTCAGGGTTTTATAATTGAACTGGCGTTGAATATGGATTATTTAGAATTCAGTCGGCCTTGTTCATAATGTTCAAAAGTTCAGAAGCAGGAGGGAACAAGGATGAAGATGTCGGCCAGTGAAGTAAAGGCATGCCTGAACAGACGGGCGTAATTGATAAGATCACACACCAGATTGAAGACGAAAGAGTGTCAGGGTTAGGTTGCAGGCTGAGAAACTGGCTCACACAGTGGGAATTTACATTAACTCATATTAATTCATAACTAATATATAAGGGTATTTTTCGTGTTTAGCATTTCGTAACTAATTCATGACTGTATGTAAGATGTATAAGGGAGGTTGGTATTTCATAATCAACACCCCATAATTAGAGGTTATATTTTGATTTTATTTTACTTTAGGGATGAAGTGTCTCAGCCAAGGGAGTAGCTTGACATTCCCTCTGATGCCCCTGGTCCCAGATCTACCACCTAACTAAATTGTAGGTTTTTTTTTTGGCTGATAAAAATGTAAAATAGATTTCTGGGCGAGGGTTTGCAAATTTCCTGGCTGAACAGCAGCCTGCACAGAAAGACTTTGTTTTGGAGGAACGAAGCAGCAGTTGGCACCGTGAGAGGTTCTGCCTTTCGTCTTCTGTTCCTCTTTGCCTTATCCACACATTGATGTTGCCCTTAGCTGACTGTTGTCTTGGTTTCATAGCAAATTGCATTCTATCACAATAAACGGTCAAATATGACGGGAAAGAAAATCCAATTAAGGTAATCCCATAGACCGCAGTCAATATTTGTTGTTTTGATGGTTTTGTTAATATAACCAATTCAAGTATTGATGCATCCATCTTCCACAAATGGCTTATCCAGCACAGGGTTATAGTGAAGTCTGACGCCTGTCACAGAAAGCACAGTCACCCTGAATCAGAAGCCATTCTATGATAGTGCATGCATTCAGATGCATAGTCATATATCATGGGCAATTTAGAGGCACCAGTTCACATTGATGTTTTTTGACACATGAAAAACATGCAGACTCCATAAAAAAGCAGAAGCAGACACAAGCGGGGGGGGGGGGGGGGGGGGGGACCGGGGGGTCCCCGTGGCCCCCCTTTTTTAAAAACGCCCCCTTTTGAAAACCGGCGCCACACAAAAGTTTCCTAACCCCCCCCCCCCCCCCCCT